>CM059190.1:71925571-72010571 GCA_030323885.1 Branchipolynoe longqiensis | reverse complement strand
GAGAACGTCAGGAGAACGTACGCCGAACGTACGTCCAACATACGTTCAGCATTTCGCCAACGTTTAATGACGTAAGTAATGTAAGGTAACGTAAAGCGACATAGTTCTGGCAATGGAATAATGTTCATAACGTTCCGTGAGCGTCATTACGTTGTCCTCTCTCGTTGAATGACGCTATCACTACGCCTTACCGACGTTACGCTCTCATCAACTACACTGCATCTACTTTCAACTTGTGCCCAAATTTGCATACTATGCCGAGAACTTCGATGTTTTTCATATTCTCCCTACACTGACGTCCTTACGTCGTAGTGTGACAGGGCCTTTAGAGAGGTTTTACTGTATAATATTCCGCTTGCACTTATTAGAGACAAGTTCACTTTGATGTCCAATAGCCGATGATATGAAAATTAATTTGCTCTAGATGCATCGTTATATCAAACAAAAAAAGAACCAAGGTCACAATTTCTTAAAGTTGCATAGTCCAATGAAAACATCAAATTTCAAAACCAAAACACTTATCTAGATTTGATTCTACATATTCAACTTAGACACTGGTGCACTTATTAAACATTTGTTGCTGCATAGAATGACATAATAAGTCAATTAATATAACCCGTTACTACTGAAGTCTATGGTGTCAGACTTTTGGCATGCTTGCCAAAATCATTCTGGCATGCTTTGAAGTCAAATATCTCCAAACTTAGTCATTTAAAATTAAAGTTACTTCAAACTAAAATAAAGTAGATTATAACGATTATTATAATATATTTATCTCAGAAAATAACAGAAACTCAAAAGCATCGGACTATGCAACTATAATTGTGGGTCATTTGACGGAGCAAGAGCGTCCATGGTGAACCCAACCTCTGGTGTCGCGGTTTCAGTTCTCAAGCAGTTTCAGTTCTCAACATCGCTTCTGCGCATGCGTCTAAATCCAACAGCGCCATCTGCACATGCGTCAAAAATGAACTACTAAACTCAACAGCAGTTTTAGAGTGATTTACACATTAGAAATCACCACACACACACATCAACAGCAAAAGCAAAGTATATGAGTGCTAATATACCATAAATGAATTGTACTTAGCCTGTGAGAGCTGCTACGATGGCGCTGTTGGATTTAGATGCATGCGCAGAAGCAACAGTTGAGAACTGAAACTGGTTGAGAACTGAAACTGCGACACCGGGTCACCGTTAGATTCTTCTCCCACCTGATTGACCGCCAGCTTCCATGCTGCTCCCGCAGTCACCACTAACTGGCTTTCCCGGACGCCGGACGCGGTAGGCTATTCGGTAGAGCGTAGGCCTCGCGTGCGGAAGGTCAGGAGTTCGATTCCCGGTCGAGTCAAGCCAATGACTTATAAACTTGATACGTGTCACTTCCTAGCTTGGCGCTAGGCATTAATATGATAGGGCAAGGATGGGTTAGCTCAGTGTCAAGGTAATGTGACTGAGTGGGATATCGGTTCATAATAAAGAAATGTACAAATGAATGAAATGCTCAAATGACTCCTGAGATGTAACAGGTGTGCTGTCACCAGAGAAAGAATCAAATTGAACAACGTAGATATGAATCAAATGTACAAATGCATCAAATATAAAAATGAATCAAATGTAAAAAAAATTATCAAATGTACAACTGTATCAAATATACAGATGACTCGAATGTACAATTGCATCAAATGTGCAAGTGAAACAAATGTACAGATGAATCAAATGTACAGATGAATAAAATGTACAAATGAATAAAATGCACATATGAATTAAATAGTACAAATGAATCAAAGGCACAAATAAATCAAATGTACAAATGAATCCGATGAATCAAATTCTCAAATGAATCAAATGCATAAATAAAACAAATGCATAAATGAATCAAATGCATAAATGAATCAAATGCACAAATCAATCAAATACACAAATCAATCAAATACACAAATCAATCCTTTTAGTCTTAGCAATCCCCAAACAGACAACCAAAGTGAAATAAGTTTATTTGAATCAAATCTACAAATGAATCAAAGGTACACATGAAGCAAATTATAACCAGGTGCATTGAACACCAAAAATTGTCCGTACATGTTAGGAGCTCATCCATCACAGGGGTCGCTGAAGTCAAGTACTGCTGTATTTCCTAGGAATAGACTCCATCACCGTTCCAGCAGCGTGGTGCATTGTGAGATGCGTCAGAGCAAAACAAACCTGCGAGAAGCATATGGCACATCATAATACACTGGGTGCAGCTATGAAATGTGCTAGTTTCAGCTCATCTCAGATCTTGTTTGAAACATAGAATACCAACTAAAAAAATATATATAATAAAGTAAGATATTAATCTTTTATCCAGCATTGCATTTACATCAATATAATATGCACATCTTATGCCATGTGCATTTAGATTTAGACAAATCTGGGCACTCAGACTCGTGTTAGAGCCATTGCCAGAGTCAGTTTTACTTATTTTTATTAATGTTTTTATTTATATCCTATGGTTAATGACAGAACTAGGAAGTTAGTAGGGTTAATCAGATATTGGTAATATATTTCTCCGAAACAAGTGTATGTTGACACATTTGTATTTTAATATTTAGAACGAGAATTAATAATGGTGATGTGGGTATCACTGATTGTTTTGTGTGGAATTGTATCTTTCTTAGCTCAAGATGTTTAACTATGGCTAGTTTTGTCTTAGCTATATTCATCAGATCATTATATTTCATGTGTGCATATATGTTTATGCCAAATTGTTATGTATTTCTATTAATTTTGAATAAAATCAAAGTTTTTCCCTACGCGTATCGACAAAACTCAATGGCCATTCGCATTTGCTTTGCTGCCAACGCCGTTTTCAGCGCATGCACAGTCGGAACCATCATCCCGTCTATTCCCTGATGTCATTTGTACGTAAGTCATGTTCCTGTCAGGCTCATCTTAAACTGCCTACTTATCCACTCCTGATTTGGCAGGCTAGCAGCCGGTATCAGGCATTCTACAGCAGCTCGTATCCCCAGGTGATTACCCATCTGCAACCTGACGAGGCTAATTTGTGCTGACTGGACTCAAATTTGGTGTTTGCAGCGTGATATTAGTTCAGTTGGTTGGGTTGTTGGAGTTGTACGTCCTAATATCATCTACGGTCATATCAGGATGGGTATCGACTTGTGACAGGGTGCACACATGGCAATTGTATAGTGCTACCACTTTGGGAAATCAGGCTGCCAGCACCATGACCAAATATCCCACTCAGTCACATTATCCTGACACTGAGCTAACCAGTCCTTGCCCTATCCTATTAATCATTGGTTTGACTTGACCGGGAACCGAACTCCCGACCTTCCACGCGTGAGGCCCGCGCTCTTTGGTTTCGCCAACTGAACCCAGTGCTTTGGTAGGAATATTAATTGTAAGCAAGGTATGCATGTCCTGGTTCCAGTGCACAGTCCTTTATCTATATTGGTGTAAAGTTGAGGGACTGGCAGAGAATGCGCACAAGCCAAGACATAAGATGGCAACCACTGGATTCTCTCTGTTCAACTTTTAAGGTTTATTAATCTATATGATTTCATCAATTCTGCACATCAACAATAGTAGACTATGATAGATAGGGGCATGGACATTTTTGTTTAAACTTCTTAGATTAAGAAATTAAGCAGGTATATCCAGAACCCGACCATCAAATACTTTTTCTATGAGATTGTTTCGCAGTCCTGTCCTTGAGACATTGATGGGTAGAGTAACTAGGTCACAAGGTGAAAACAGGTTGTTGGAGTTTTACCTCCTGCAACATCTAAGGTCATATCAGGACGGGTACTGACTTGTGACATTGTACACTCATGGTGACTTTATAGTGCTTCCCCACTGGGAGACCAAACTGCTGACACCATGACCTGATATCCCACTCAGTCACATTATCCTGACACTGAGCTAGCCAGTCCTTGCCCTTTCCTAATAATGTCGAGCACGTAGCTAGGAAGCAGCAAGTACCAATTGTTAAGTCATTGGTTTTACTCGACCATTGTTCGAACCCGTGGGTTCAAATTCCACGATCTATGGTGAGAACAAGAGATATGGAGATGTATTCAGAGTTTTTGGTCACGTTGAATTTGTATAAGATGTATACACTGGACGATTGAGGTTTTACATATAAGGAACTACTGACGTGTACATCATTGCGGCTTCATAGTGTTGTTCCATTGAGATACCATGCCAGCGGCACCCACTCACATTATGCTGATACTGACCTAAATATCCATTGTCTTGCCCCACACTTGTATTTAATGTAGAGTACCAGGCAATGGTATGTCAGTTTCGTAGATGACACTAAACATGTGTGATTCGGTTATTGATATATGCATAATACTATACACACATTATATTTCTATATATATACATTTATATTTTTATTTCTATTTACATATGTACATATATTATATAATATAATTATTTATGTTTACATATGTACATATACATATTTACATATATACATATATATGTATGTACATATGTAAATAGAAATAAATATATTATATGTTATATATATGTATACAGTAAATCCTCTCTAACTGACGACCTCCACAGATTGACCACTCCCCTATGTCGATCACTTTATTTGGGACCCAAAAATACCATTGTAACCCCTGGTCATCATCATCATCATGCTGTCGGTCACAATGCGACAAAGACTGCTTTCATTACTTCACTGCCGCTCTCCAGTTAGCTCTCTGCTGTGAGAGTGATGTCCATGAGTCGGTCTTAATGTCTCTCAGCTTCAGGTTTCTCTTGATGGTACATTTCATGAAAGCTGCCTGCAAAAGTGTTGAAGTGCTGCTGGCTTTTGCAAGTTACCAGCGGCAATCTCTCGGGGAGCAAATAGAGGTTTCACACCGGCAATAACATATCCAGACAGGTGCAAAACTATTTGTCCCTGCAGTGGCTGGTCGGGAGATGTTGGGAGTTCCATACATCAACCGCCCTTAATGCTGCCACAGAGACATGGTTTTCTGTTCAGGGTTTGCTCCCTTAGCCTTCGGTTCTTTCAAGAACCTGAACCTGTTCTGTCAAGAACCTGTACCACAAGGCAGTGGTTTTCAACTCTGCAGGGCAGGGGTGTCGAACTCGCTGAGGTATTCCAATATCTGCAATACCTGCAATACCTGCAATACCTGCATACCCATTGGTAGTATTGCTATAAACATATACACTACTAAAGACTATACTAGACTACTAAATGACTGAAATGTACAATCCTCCAAGCATAGCTTATCCCATCATTACTAACAACCTACTTAGTCAAACTATTTCATGTAGTCAAAAACACACCCGAGGTATTAACCTTTTAAACCCAACCCTACAAGCTAACCACACGCTATCTAACATAATAAACAAACCATTCTACTAACACGCTATCTCAAAATGTTATCTCCAACAACATGATAATTATGCAATTCACAACACAGTAGGAATACAAACCTATGAAGGGAAACTATGCGCCTAACCACTCCATAATGTAAAGGTCTAATCAATACACATGTATGTATCTAAGTATGTATGTATGCAACATATAATTACTATTTTTATATGTGAATTGTCAAACTATACCAGGTGTAAGTCTTGGAATGATTAATATGGTTATTTCAGCTGACTTGAGCTAGCTGCTGATGACAATATCAGACTAGATATACATATATTGTAAATAACTGTATTGTCACATGGCTGGAAGACCAGTGCCACAGCACTGACAAAATACTTTATTCAATGAATGAACTATATTTACAACAACAAAAAACCAAAACAACAAAAACATATTCTACCTCCGTAAGCCGACCACCTCCCTAAATGGACCACTTAAAGTCGGTCCCAAGGTCGGTCGATTTAGAGAGGTTTTACTGTATATATATACGTCCACATGCAGACCGAACTCGGTGACAGCGGAAAGGAATGGGGTGGAGGTGTGTGTGGAGGTGGGGGTAGGGGGTGGCTTGACGACTGGTCAGTTGGCACCCAGCGGTATAACGCTAGTAGCATTAGCCCCCTCGCCGGGTCGCTCTGAATAGGCCTGTCGCCGCGCCCCCTGGCGTCGGGAGTGCGCACTAAATCGGCGGTCAAACAGCCGGCCATTCGCCGCGGGCCTTCCGCCAGCGTCCGGCGCCATTTTCCGCTTCACCCGGCCCGCCGGCACCGCCGAATACAAACGGCGGTGCTGGGCCTTGGTGGTGGGTGGTGGGTGGTGGTGGTGGTGGAGCGGGGGGGGGGGGGGTATGCTGGCGGGGAAGTGGTCAATGAAAGGAGCAGGAGGATGAGGGAGGCCTAGTGGAGAAGGGTGAGGAAGGGACTGGAGACGTCATGGTCTGGAAAGTGAAGGGGATGGGGGGGGGGGGGTTGTCAGAGTGTGGTGGTGTGGTGGTGGGGGCGTGGGGTGGTGTAGTGGTGTAGTGGTGTGGTGGGTGGTGGGTGGTGTGGTGGTGGTGTGGTGATGGTGGTGGGGGAGGTATGGTTGGGGTGTGGTGTGGTGATGGGGTGGGGGTGGTGTGGAGGTGGCAGCGTGGGGTAGTGTGGTGGTGTGGTGGTGGGGGCGTGGGGTGGTGTGGTGGTGTGGTGGTGTGGTAGTGTGGTGGTATGGTGGTGGGGTGGTGGAGTGGTGGGGTGTAGGTGGGGTGGGGGTGGTGTGGTGGTGGGGGCGTGGGGTGGTGGGGTGGTGTGGTGGGGTGGTGGGGTGATGGTAGGGTGGTGGGGGTTGGTGGGGTGGTGTTGTGGTGTGGTGGTGGGGGTGGTGTGGGGGTGTGGTATGGTGTGGTGGTGGCGGTGGTGTGGTATGGTGTGGTGGTGGGGAGGTGGGGTGGTGGTGGCGGTGAAGTGGTCAATAGAAGGAGAAGGAGAAGGAGAGGGAGGAGGTAGTGGAGAAGGAGGAGGAAGAAGCTGATAAACATGGTGCTCGGAAAGGCGAAGGAGATGAGGGCCGGGAGAGGAATGGTGCAAGGAGGGAGGAGGAAATGGTGAAGGGTGGTGGTTGTCAAGAGGTGGTGGTGGTGGGGTGGTGGTGGGGGAAGTGTGCTGGCGAGGAAGTGGTCAATTGGAAGGAGGAGGAGGAGGTAGTGGAGAAAGGTGATGAGGGGGCTGGAGATATGGTGTTCGGGAAGGCGAAGCGGATGGGGGTGGGGGGTGGGGGTGGCATGGGGTGGAAAGAGGGGGGGGGGGATCAAGCGTAGTGCTTGCCATATTCGGTGGTGGGTAGGTGTGATGGAGAGGTGGTGGAAGGAGGGGAAGAAAAGTGGTGAGGTTGGGAAGTGGTGCCAGAGGTAGTGGTGGGTGTTTGTGATGGGAAGGTGACTCTGTCCTCCTTCCCTCCTCTCTCTCTTCTCCCCCTCTTCTTTTCTCCTCCGCTCCTCTCTGTCATTCCCCTCCCGCGTCTCTCGTCTTCCTTCTCTATACTCTTCCCCTCCCCTCCCCTTCCTTCCTCTCACCACTCCGCCCTCTGCTCTCCCCGTCATTTCTTCTCCTCCCTTCCTCTCTCATACTCTCTTCCCCCTCCTCTATCCTCCCCCCTCCCCTTCCCCTTCACCCCTTTCCCTTCCCCTTCGGTCCTCTCGCCACTGTCCCCCTCTTCCCCCTCTTCCCCCTCTTCTCTCCACCTCCCTTCCTCTCTTCTCCCTCCTCCCCTATCCTCCTCCCCCCTCCTCTCTTACCCCCCCCCCCCCTCCCTTCCTTCCTCTCACCACTTCCCCCTCCTCTACCAACCCCCCACCCCTTCCTCCCCCCCTCTCCCCACACCCACATTCCTGCCTACCAAATGCTTCATGGACTGATTCACGTCATAGTTACACTGACCTCTCTCTTTTCCAGCCATCTATCACCATCTCTCACCATGGTCCACACACACACACACAGATACACGCACTCCTCCCCACACTTCACGAAATCAAAACAACAAATAAATAAATAAATAATTCATACAGACGAGGAGATATCCGTATTTCCATTGTTGTCCCCCCCCCCCCTATCCTTCCCTCATTCCTCCACTCAGTGAACACCCCCCCCCCCTCCCCTTGTCATATTGCTCTTCTCTATCTCCATCACTGCCGGACCCTCACACACATGCCCTTCTTTGAGCCAGCTTCCCTTGAGCCATCTGTCTATTGTCAGTTCACCTCCACACATCCTCCTAATCCTACCGCATATCTCCAGTCTTTCTGTTCAGTTTATCAAACTTGCATGGTCCGATAAAAACATCACATTTTCGAAAGCAAAACACTTACCTAAATTTGAACCCACATATCCAACTAAGATACTGGCATACTTATGAAGTACTTGTCACTACATATAAAGCATACTAAGTCAATTTAAAGCTGCATACTCCGATGAACCATCAAATTTTCAAAACTAAACCAGATAGCTAGATTCTACATATCTAACTTAAGTCCTGTTCACACACAGGCGTTAAGTCGCCTCAGCTAGTTCGCCTTGTCTAGTTCGGCTCACATTGGCCATGTGGATGTGATGCTGAAGCAGATTAGGGCTGAGTCGATTCATCTAGTTCGCTTCAAGTAAACCACCTAGCGATGTAGTCTAGATGAAGCGAACTAGCTTAAGTCGGCCCATCTTGCTTGTGTGGACGGTAGCGGTTTACTTTGAGGGGGCTTAAGCACATCACACGCATGTGCAGTCGAGACCTGAGTTTCTTGATTTTCCGGTCGATCAAAAGTGCATATTATATAATTTGTTCTATGAAATAGCTAGCTGTGCAGAGATATTTTTTTCATCATTTATTTTTAGGTTTTCACTGCCAAGCAGAAGTTTTGATCATTCCAAAACAACACGATTCAGTCAATACATATCTAGGTCGGACCCACACTCTCTCGTGGTGATGTCGACTAGTCGAATCTGGTGCTGGTTAGTATGGACTTGCTTATGCGCAGATATCGATTTCCGCCTTAAACCGCCCCAAGTACTGCATGTGTGGACATGACTCACTTTCACACCTAGTTCGCCTCATCTAGTTCGCCTTATCTAGTTCGCCTTATCTAGTTCGGCCTAAAGTTGTATGTGTCAACAAGACTATAGACAGTGATGTCCTTATTAAATATTTGTTGCCACATAGAAGGGAATCCTGAGTCAATTTAATATAATCTCTTACTGCAGAAGCCAATTGTCGCAGAGTTTTGGCATGCTTGCTAACATTAATTTGACATGTTTACACTTCAAAAAGTTTCCAAGTTAGTCATTTAAAAAGAAATATACTGTGTCTCAGAAAATGACCCTCCCTTCACATGGATGCTTTCCAACCTCCGCCAGCCCCACTCCTCCCCCTCCCCCTCCATACCTACCAACTCTCCTCCCTTCACATATCCAGGTCTTTCACCCCCCTTCCCCTCCACCCCTACTCCATTCTTCCTCCTACCCCTACTCCCCCCTTCCACCTCATTCCCGCTTGAGAATAGCCTCTTTTATACGCCCATCCCCAGTTCTTCTCCTCCTACACCCGACCACCACCCCTATTTCCCCACCACCCGACCACCCCAGCACAAACTCAATGACCCATTCACTATTCCCGTACCCACCCCACTACACGCCTGCCTGCTCCGGCACCCGACTTACCAAACATTCGCCTACATTTCCCGTCCATTATAGCAAACTTTGTCTAAACACAACAGGTTGGTTGTTGGAGCTTTACGTCCTGGCGACATCTAAGGTCATATCAGGACGGGTACCGACTTGTGACAGTGCACACTCATGGCAACTTTATAGTGGTGCCCCACTGGGAAATCAGGTCGCTGGAATAGTGACCCAATATCCCACTCAGTCACATTATCCTGACACTGAACTAACCAGTCCTTGCCCTATCCTATTAATGCCAAGTGCCAGGCTAGGAAGCGACAAATATAAATTATAAAGTCATTGGTTTGACTCGACTGGGAACCGAACTCCAGACCTTCCGAACGCGAGGTTCGCGCTCTACCGATTAGGCCACCGCGCACGGTAAGGGCAACAGAACCCAAACCCCTCACCCCCACATCTACCCCCACCCCTCAATCTCACCACCTCCCCCCACCACACACTGCCATCTGCTGAAGCCATTCAATACGTGGCCATGAACGGATCTCAAATTACGATCTATTATAACGGTATTAATATGTTCCATGAGACAGACCTTAATTAATAATAGTCGGTTGTTGGAGCTTTACTTCCTAGCACTATCGAAGGTTCATATCAGGACGGGCGCTGACTTGTGACAGTGAGTAGGGGCCTGCAGCTTTATAGTGCTGCGCCATTGCGATATGAGGCCACAGGCCACCACTCAGTCACATTATCTTGATGCCGAGCAAACGATAGGTAGGTGTTTGTTTGTTTGTTTGTTGTTGTTTTACGTCCTAGCAACATCTAAGGTCATATCAGGACGGGGGATAGGTAGGTAGTGGCAAGGATAAATTTGTCTTTATGTTGAGTCTTATTTAAAGTTGCATAGTCCGATGGTTTTGAATTTCAGAATTGTTTTCTGCGATAAATATATTAGATCGATCATTAGTATCTACTTTATATTAGTTCAAAGCTACTTTTATTTTAAATGGGAAACTTTTGAGATATTTTGAGTGTAAACATATTCAAATTAGTTTAGGCAAGCTTGCCAAAACTCTGACACCATAGACTTCTGCAGTAACAGGTTCTGTTAAATTGACTCAGTATTGCCTTCTACGCAGAAACAAATGCTTAATAAGTGCATCAGTATCTAAGTTAGATATGTAAAATCAAATCTAGATAATTGGTTTGGTTTTGAAAATGAGATATTTCATCGGACTATGCAGCTTTAACGACAAACATTGTAGTAAGGTATGGCTTCCCCAAGCGATAATCTTCCAACCGAGCAACCCCTTCAAATAACATACATTAAATTAAATTAAATTAAATATTGGAATTCATTGGTTTGACTCGGCGTGGTTAGCACACAAGCCATTTTGATGATTTTATTTAGGAAGAGGGAGTATCCAGGAGGAGATAGCGAGAAAAGGGGTGGAGGTATGTTCTGTTTGGCGTTGTTAAATGTTAGTAAGTGCGTCCCTCCGATGAGTCCTTCGTTGTAACGGATTAGACAGCTGGTACTACTCAGCCACTTTCCCCCTCGCCCCACCTCCCTGTTCCCCTACCTATCCCCATTCCATTTCATTCCCTCCCCCCTCGCCCTCGCCATTCCTCCTCAGTCTCCCATCACCTAGCCCTCGCTCTCATTTTCGCCCTCGCCCTCACCCTCACCATCACCATCACCACCACCACCACCATCACCGTCACTCTATCCCTTCACTCTCCCACTCCCCCACTTTCCCCCTCCCCATCCCTCCGTCCCCCTCTCCCCCTCCCCTCACTCTCTCCCCTCCACCCCCATCGCCAAACTCCCTCCCACCTCCACCCCATCGCCATCCTCCCCACACACACACACACACACACACACACTCACCCTCCAACACCCACCCTCTCTCTCGGCCGTCGTCGTCGCCGGCTACACGGCTACACGGCTACATTCCACCTGCCCCCCGAGCAGCTCACTCACCTCGAGCAACCCCCGAGCAGACCCCGGGCCGGCCTCCGAGCTGCTCAGCGACACGAGGGGTCGGGCTCTGTGCCCGCCGATAAGACGTCACTTAATACGGCCTGCAAATTGCGCATCCCCGGAGGGTGGGCCCGGGGACCCGTCGGTGACCGACCGATGGAGACGGGGCGGTGGGCGGCGGTGGGCGGGGGAGGGGGCCCGGGGACCCGTCGATGATTGACCGATGGAGGCGGGGCGGTGGGGGTGGGGGTGGGGGCGGGTGGGGGGTTGACGGCGCTTCTTTCTTCTGCCGACCGCTGCTTATTTGTGGAGGAAGACGATCTGCCTCGGCGACGACCGTTTAGGAGCTAATTCCTGCCCAGCGCCGCGGGGCCGGGAGTTGTGTGAATAAGGGTTGGGAGAGGGCTGGGAGGGGGAGGGGGGGGGGGGCTGGGTGGAGGAGATGGGAGGGGAGAGGTTGGGTATAGAGGGTAGTGAGGGTAGTGAGGGAAATGGGAGTGGCAGGGGGTATAGAGGGTAGTGAGGGCAGTGAGGGCGATGGGAGAGGAGGGCATGGGTATAGAGGGTAGGGAGGGTGGTTAGAGAGATGGGAGGAGAGAGATTGGGCACAGAGGGTAGGGAGGGTAGTGAGGGAGATGGGAAGGGGTGGTTATAGAGGGTAGTGAGGGAGATGGAAGGGTTTGGGGAAAGAAGGTAGTGAGGGGGTGGGAGAGGGTAGTGACGGTAATGAGGACGAATGAGAGGGGACGGGGATAGAGAGTAGTTATGGTAATGAGGGAGATGGAATGGGGATAGAGGATAGTGAGGGTGGTGAGATAAATAGGAGGGGAGTTGGGGATAGAGGGTAGTGAGGGAGAAGGGATAGAGGGTAGTGAGGGCGATGCGATGTGTTGTGGATAGAGAGGGATAGTGAGGGAGATGGGTGGGGAGGGGCTGAGGGGAGAGGGTAGAGGGGAGATGGGAGAGTTTGATGGTAGAGGGTAGTGAGGGTAGTGAGGGAAATAGAAGGGGGGCGGTTGGAGATAGAGGGTAGTGAGGGTAATGAGGGTAGAAGAGTGATAGCGTATCCAGTCAGCGGTGTAATGTCATCCTGATATCCTTCCGACATTAGCTTCTGCGTCGGGGCGATATCGGGAGTTTGGTATCGTCACGGCGCGATTTTGGCAGTCGAAAATCGGTTATAATATCCATGTTAGGAGGCGAGTAGAGTGAGTGGGTGGTCGGTGCAAGTGTGTAGCGCGCGTGATGTGTGTGTGTGTGCGTGTCGGTGTGGTGCCAGTGTGTGTGTAGGTGGAGACATCGGGGTGGAGGGGGATTTATTCCTTACTAAAGTTGCATAGTCCGATGCTTTTGAGTTTCTGCTGTTTTCTGGAATAAATATATTGTACTAATCGTTATAATCTACTTTACTTTAGTTTGAAGTAACTTTAATTTTAAATTGCTAAGATTGGAGATATTTGACGTCAAAGCATGCCAAACATTTTTTAGCAAGCACGCCAACACTTTGACACCATAGACTTCAGTAGTAATGGTTTCTATTAATTGACTTATTTATTATTATGCCCTTCTATGCAGCAACAAATGCTTAATAAGTGCACCAGTGTCTAAGTTGAATATGTAGAATCAAATCTAGATAAGTGTTTTGGTTTTGAAAATGTGATGTTTTCATCGGACTCTGCAACTTTAAGAAATTGTGACCGTGTGTCTTTTTTAGTTTTTGTTTGTTTTATTTAACGACGCCTCTAGAGCGTGTGTGGCCGCCAGTCCCGCGCCTGCGCGCTCCGACGGTCATGTGGTGCCGCCATATTGCCCCTACTTTCGAGCACCGGCGTGAGGCTGTGACTGGTTAATGTGGGGCTTTGCGTCCTAGCCATAGCTGAGGTCTTGTTAGAAGGGCGGAGCGCCTACTTGTTTACTGTGCGCGCGGATGGTGACTTTATAGTGCTGCTGCACTCGTGATGCAGGCTCCCTCACCCAGTCACATTATCCTGGCAACCCCGTCCTGGTATGACCTTCGATGTTGCCAGGACGTAACACCCCCAACAAACCGAGAAACATAATGATCTAACATGCAGTCCTGGCATTATCGGACAAGTCATACTCATAGTGACAAGTAGGCCTAGCATTAGCAACTTTCTAAATTCCTGACTTAACTCGGCCGGAGGATCGAACCCACGACCTCCCATAGGAAGGCCTAGTTCCGCTGGTCCCTGAGTATAAGGACCGAAACTGAGAACCAGAACGTTGGGTTGCAGCTACAGCTTTCATGACTTGAAAGAAGTTGGGAAGGTTGTTTTTGGGGAGTTTTCAGTCGCATTGGTGCGCTGAAGGCTGCAAATCTGCAGCACTGTATGGGCACCGCTGAAAGCGGTCCCATGTGGTCGGGAGTTGGCTTCCGATGGGTAGTGGTCAGAGCAATTGGGGGGTGGGGAGGGGGGGCTAGGAAGGAAAAAGGCAGCCCAAGAGCCCATCCACAGTCCCCTGAGAGGGCCGTGAGGGGGGTGGTTGGTGTAGTTTTACGGCCCAATAAGACCCTAGGCCATACCAGGACGTGCACCGACTTGTGACAGCGCAACTCGTGGTGACTTTATAGTGCTGCCCCACTCGGAAATCAGGCCGCTGGCACCTTGACCTGATGTCCCATACAGTCACATTATCCTGACACTTTGTCTTTAGACACCGGTTGGTGCACCTGGTGAGGCACACCCCTCTGACCATTTGTTTGACCCATTGGTTGCGAGTCACGGCTTCCCACTCTGCTGCTTTATCAGTCACACCCCCTGCTTTGTACAAGATGAGAGTGTTACTCATATTTATTGTAGTCCGGCTAGTTCCTGGTAGTTGCTGGATGACCAGCCCAGCGCCCCTCTGTGTGGGCGTGTTTGGCTTCCGCCGCGGCTCCTCCCCATGCCGCACTGGTGGTGCTTTCCTGTAGCGGCTGGCCCTCATGGCCTAATTACCATCATAACCACACTAAGCCCCACCCTGCACACAGCATACACCCACCTCCACAAACGCACAACCTCACTGAAACCGACACACCCACACTACCACACCCACACACGCACAACCCCACCCCTGCACACACCCACACACACTTCCACACGCACAACCACAACACAACCTCACCCCCCCACACAACCACACCTAAACCCTCACACCCACACACACAACCATTCACATGCACCCCCACCCCCACACATACACAACCTCACCCAAATCCACCCACCCACACTACGACACCCACACACACAACCACACCCAAGCCCCACCCTTGCGCACACCCACACCCACAACCTCACCTAAAAATAAACACCCACACACACACACACACACACCTACACACACACGCTCAACCTCACCCAAGCCCCCACCCCGTGCCCACTAACACCCACACCCACACCCACTCACACCCACTCAAGATCCTGAGCAACCGTGCTATAAATTATTATCCGATTATTTGATATGAGTATGGATCACTGATTCAATCGGTACTTAATCAAACCACAATCAATCTTATTCAATCGCCTACACAACACAAATAGAAAAAAAAGAGGAGTGCTTCCAAATTAAAATTAATTTCTGCATTACTTTCTTCCTTTTTTTATTTTTTTAGATAAATACATATAGTTGATCATTTTGATATACTTCACTTTATTTTAAGGTCACTTCCATTTTAAAGAGTTAAGCTAGCATTCCTTACAAGTGGTATGCGGCATGCGAAAGCGAATGCGAATGCGACAAAAAATGGAAAAGCATCTAAGTCAAAGGGGGTGATTCCATGCATCTGAATGCGAATGCGAATGCGGCAACTGAATCGGTCCATGTAGCCATCGGTGCGGCATGCGAATGTGAACGCTGCTGCGTTTGCCATAGAAAACAGTGGTAGAGAAACCTGACACTATGTGTGGGTGTGGGTGTGGGTGTGGGTGAAAGGAATCAGCCCGTTCGCATGCTGCATGCTGCATGTTGCATGCCGCTTTCGCATTTGCATTCGCATGCCGCATACCGCATGTAAGGAATGCTAGCTTTAACGTTTTCATGTATGAAAACCATATACATGTCAATCCAAGAATTGAATTAAAATAACAGATTTATACATGAAGGTAATTTTAATTCTCACTAATTTCACTATTACTGTGATGAAATGATTATTGTGCAATGATGAAAAATGGGATTGTTAAAAAAAAGAACCTTTTGAATGTTCGACTTCAATGTTTATCTCAATTTTTAGATTGGCGTCTATGGGGTTTTGCGCCTGAATTCTTCATATATATTTGTTTTACATGATTACTCAGTATAATTTTAACATAATATTAAGATTTGGAGAATTACTTATCACATCGCTGCAGTTAGAACTACTTAGCATGCCTCTAACAGCTGAGAAAGGTCATCATATGATATATCACTGATTGTAAATTTGCTTTTACAAAAGGTCTTATGACACATTTGTTTAAATCTGCTTTTAACTAGGTGAAATTTATTTTCCTGTATATTTGTTTGTTATGTGAAGCGCCTGAGAACGGCTTGCTGGATCGGGCGCTATATAAATGTTTTATTATTAATATTATCATATTTGATCAGATAAATCTCATTAAATAAAGTTGTGTTGGTCTTGTTACATCTCCTTTAACTTTGGAAACATTTGATTGGTACAAAGGTAATTTTGATGTGCACACACAAATACCGGACATGGGTCCTTGTTTACATATTTACCAGCATAGCAACCATGCATAGCAACACTAAACTGCAATAAATGTTCACTGAGTGCACCAGCAATTAAAGTTACATAGTGTGATGGTTTTGAATTTCTGTAGTTTTCTCAGATATAAACAGATTAGATTGATTGTTATGATGGACTTTACTTTAGTTTGAAGTAACTGTTATTTTAAATGTATAACTTTGGGGATCTTTGAGGTGAAAACATGCTAATTATTTTCGGCATGCAAGTCAAAATATCATCATCATCATCATGCTGTCAGTCGCGATGTGACAAAGACTGCTTTCATTACTTGACTGCCGCTCTCCATTTAGCTCTCTGCTGTGAGAGTTGCGTCCATGAGTCAGTCTTAATGTCTCTCAGCTTCAGGTTTATTTGTGCGGTTGTACATTTCATGAAAGCTGCCTGCAAAAGTGTTGAAGTGCTGCTGGCTTTTGCAAGTTACCAGCAGCACTCTCTCGGGGAGCAAATAGAGGTTTCACACTGGCAAGAACATGTCAAGACAGGCGCAAAACTATTTGTCCCTGCAGTGGCTGGTCGGGAGATGTTGGGAGTTCAACTAGTTGAATGTAGTTGAACGTAGTTGAACATAGTTGAACAGAGTTGAACGCAGTTGAATGCAGTTGACCATTGTTGAACATAGTTGAAAGCAGTTGAACGTAGTTGACCGTAGTTGAAAGCAGTTGAATGTAGTTGAACGTAGTCGAACGTAGTCAAACGTAGTTGAACATAGTTGAACGTAGTTGAACGTAGTTGAACGTAGTTGAACGTAGTTTAATGTAGTTGAATGTAGTTGAACGTAGTTTAACATAGTTGAACATAGTTGAACGTAGTTGAATGCACCGGCATCCATACATGTCCTTGATGTTAACTTACTAATAACTTGGGTGAGCTGTGATCTCCGATTTAATTGTTGGACATGTTCAAAAGAGCAGTACATTAGATTTAGAGGCTCAATTTCTAATGTAGTAGAACGTTGTAGAATGTACCTCTTAATGTATTCTAGCATACTGTAGCATACTCTAGCGTACTCTAGCACACTTTGACCCACACAAAAACATGGCCGTTCCACGTAGCGCATGTCGTGGTCACATAGCCATTAGTGGATGTAGTTGAACATAGTTGAATGTAGTTGAACGTAGTGGAGGCTAACTTAGTTTAAAGTAGTTTAACATAGTTGAACGTAGTTGAACATACCAGCATCTGTACTGTAACGCATTTATTCATATCATTTGGTGGCAAAAGGTGACGTACCTTAACATATTTCAACATAGTTTAGCAAACTTACAGTTACACCACTTTTGAACCACGTTAGCCTCCACTACGTTCACCTACGTTCAACTACGTCCACTAACGGCTATGTGACCAGGGCATTAGTTTCTAAAATTGGATGCTTTCATCAGACTATGCAAATTTCAGTTGATGCAGTAGTAGAATCAAATTTAGCGAAGTGTTTTTTTTGGTTTGGACAATTTGATGCTTTCATCGGACTATGCGGCTTTAATTATATACAACAAACGCTGTTGTCCTCAGTATCAGGAAAATATAACTGAATGGGATATTGGGCCATGGTGTCAGTGACCTGGTCTCCAACAGGGCAGCACTCTAAAGTAACCATGAAGGCCCACTGTCACAAGTTGGATCCCATCCTGAGATGACATTAGATGTTGGCAGGACATAAAACCCCAAATAAGCAAGCATTTGGGGATCAGTTACAGTTGCAACAAGGTTTTAGTTATTTTGGGTGTTAAATCTTTATCCATCCTAGATCCCCGGTTCTGCCCCCCCCCACCCACCCCCCCCCCCCCCCCACCCCCCACCCCCCACCCGCCACCGCCCAGCTCCCCTCCCCGGCCCGGCCCCCGGCCCCGGTCCCGGCTCCCGGCCCCCGGCACCGGCATCCGGCACCCGGCCCCGGCACTCGGCACCCGGCACCCGCACCGGCACCCGGCCCGGCACCGGCACCCGGCACCCGCACCCGGCACCCGCCCCCCCCCCCCCCCCCCAGCCCCCCGGCTCCCGACCTCCAGCACAGTCTATTTTACCTATTGCCTCCATTTAACGACTGAGACAAGCTTAGAGCTTCTACAAATAACCAGCGACCAGCAAATCATTCCATAATGGAACACTTGTCTCTTTATTGTCAATTTTACGGTAATCGGATTGGCCGGGCAAGGAAGGAGAAGCTGGGATCGTTGTAATGCGAGTGAGGGTGTGGGTGTGGTTGTAATGCGAGTGAGGGTGTGGGTGTGAGTGAGGGTGTCGGTGTGGGTGGGTGAGGGTGAGGATGTGGGTGAGGCTGTGTGGGTGAGGGTATGGGTGTGGGCGAGGCTGTGGGTGTGGGTGTGGGTGTGGGTGTGGGTGTGGGTGTGGGTGTGGGTGTGGGTGTGGGTGTGGGTGTGGGTGTGGGTGTGGGTGTGGGTGTGGGTATGGGTGTGGGTGTGGGTGTGGGTGTGGGTGTGGGTGTGGGTGTGGGTGTGGGTGAGTGTTAGTGTTAGTGTGGGTGAGAGTGGCTGGTTGTAATTGTGGGTACGAGTGTGGGTGAGTGAATGAATGTGGGTGTGGATGTGGATATGGGTGTGGGTGAGTGTTAGTGTAGGAGAAAGTTGCTGGTTGTGAGTGTGAGTGTGGGTGTGAGTGTGAGTGTGGGTGGGGGTGAATTAATGTGAGGGTGTGTGGGTGAAAATGGGGGTGGGTGTTGGTGAGAATGTGGGTGTGAGTGTCAGTGGTTGTGTGAGGGTGGGTGAGAGCGTGTGAGTGTGGGTAAATATGTTGAATACGTGTCTATGTGGGTGAGTCTGAGTATGTGGGTGAGAATTAGATGTGGGTGTGGGAGTGAGTGTGTATGAAGATGGTTGTGTGTGTGACTGTGAGTGAATGTTTGTGGATAAGATTAAGAGTGAATGTGGGGGTGTGAGTGTGGGTGTATGTTTGGTGGGTGTAGATGTGTGTGATTGTGCCGGTCAGGGTGTGTGAGTATGTGCATGTGTGTGGGTGAGCGTGTTTGAAGGTGGGTGTGGATTGGTTGGTTGTTGGAGTTTTACATCCTGGCAACATCTAAGGTCATATCATGGCCACATCAGAGTGCTGCCCCACTGGGAGACCAGACCTGATATCCCACTCAGTCACGTTATCCTGTTACTGAGCCAACCATTCCGTGCCCTATCCTAATAATGCTGAGCGTCTGGCTGGGAAGCGGCAACTATAAATTTGTAAGTCATTTGTTTGACTCGACCAGGGTTCGAACACGTGGGCTCGAATCCCACGATCTACCAAAACGGGTGATGGACGCTCAATTCATTCAGCTATTCCCTCTGCTAGGGTGGGTGTGGGACTGCGTGTGTGGGTGAGCGTATGTGAGGGTGGGTGTGGGTGAGCATATATGGGTGTGGTGGGTGTGGGTGTGTGACTGCTGGTGTGGGTGAGTGTGTACCCGTGTGGTGGGTGAGGGTGTGGGACTGCATGTGTGGGTGAGCATGTGTGAGGGTGGGTGTGGGTGTGGGACTGTGTGTGTGGGTGAGCCTGTGTGAGGGTGGGTGTGGGTGTGGGTGTGGGACTGCATGTGTGGGTGAGTGTGTACACATGTGGTGGGTGTGGGTGTGGGACTGTGTGTGTGGGTGAGCATGTGTGAGGGTGGGTGTGGGTGTATGTGTGGGTGTGGGTGTGGGTGTGGGACTGCATGTGTGGGTGAGCATGTGTGAGGGTGGGTGTGGGTGTGGGTGTGGGTGTGGGTGTGGGACTGCGTGTGTGGGTGAGCGTGTGTGAGGGTGGGTGTGGGTGTGGGACTGCGTATGTGGATGAGCGTGTACGGGTGTGGTGGGTGTGGCTGAGCGAATTACTGCTCGGGCCCCCTGCCGGCCTGTTAAGATAGCAGCATATAAATTGAGCCTTTATCGAACAATTCGGGCCTATTTAGATGGCAGGTGGGGGCCCCGCAGCCGGACGGGTCGCTTGAGCAATTGACAACAATCAGCGTCCTCCCTAGGTGGCGCTGATAGCGGAAGTAGCTCCTGGAGCTGCGCGCGCATCGGGTTCCCATGCCGACCGCGAACCGATTATAGCGGAGGGAGAGGTGTCGGGGGGGGGGGGGGGGAAGGGGAGGGGGGGGGAGGAGCATTCACTGATGGATTTGTGAGGGTGGGAGGTGGACGGGGGAGTGGGGGGATGAGGTGGAGCGATTGCTGGTAATTAATTGCGCATGCTCACCCCGGTCTGGTCGCCACTTCCGCCTAACCGCCCGGCTCTCGCTCTTCAAGCGGAGACTTGGTGGGGGGCGCGGGGGGGGGGGTGGTGTAGTGGGTGGTGGGTGTTGTGGATGGTGGGTGGTGGGTGGTGGGTGGTGGGTGGTGGGTGGTGTGTGGTGTGGTGAGTGTTGTGGTGGGTGGTGGGTGTTGTGGTGGGTGTTGTGGTGAGTGTTGTGCAGTGGGTGGTGTGCGGTGGGTGGTGGGTGGTGGATGGTGGGCGGTAGGTGGTGTGCTATAGGTGGTGGGCGGTGTGTGGTTGGTGGTGTGCGGTGGATGGTGTGCATTGGGTGGTGGGTGGTGGGCTTTGGGCGGTGGGTGGTTGGTGGTGGGCTTTGTGCGGTAGGTGGTGTGCATTGGGTGGTGGGTGGTGGTCTTTGGGCGGTGGATGGTGGGTGGTGGGTGGTGGGCTTTGTGCGGTGGATGGTGTGCATTGGATGGTGGGTGGTGGGTGGTGGGCTTTGGGTGTTCGGCGGTGGGTGGTGGGCGGTGGGTGGTGGGTGGTGGGTGGTGGAAGGTGGAAGAAGAAACTGTCGGCCTCGGGAGAGAGTGGGCGGTGAGTGGGTGTGTGGGGTTGTGTGTGCGCGTGTGCGTGTGCGGGAGGGAGGGGGAGGTTGCGGGTTTGCAATCGGAGTTGATTAGGATTGCATGCTTGAAGAGTGGCACAGACCTTTGAGTCGGTCTGCCCCGGCTGTTTGCTGTGAGAGATGGGGATGATGGGGTGGGGTTAGGGGTTGGGGAAGTTGGGGGGGGGGTGGAGTGGATGTAGATAATTGTTTCACCATTTGCGAATGAGCGCTATTAGGGATTCCCGTTACACCGCTTGTAGATGTGGCCTATTTCATACAATAATAATTCATATTCTGCTGCATGATAATAGCAGAATTTTATCATATGCGCGCATGTGTCAGTCTCTGTGTGAGTGTGAGTGTGTATGAGGGTGAGTGTGTCTGGGAGTGGGACTGCGAGTGTGTATGACTGTGCGTGAGGGTGCCTGGTTGTTGATGAGAGTGTGTGTGTCCGAGAGCTTGTGAGTGTGTATGTATGTATGTATGTATGTATGTATGTATGTATGCATGCGTGTATACATGACAGTGTGAGTGTGTGAGGGTGTATAGGCATGAATGTGTGTGACTGAGTGTATGTGTGAGAGTAAGTGAGTGGGTATGAGTGTGCATGAGGGTGTATGAGTGTGTGACTGTGTATGAGAATGCACGAGTGTGTATGAGTGTGCATCAGTGAGTGCACGTGTATGAGAGTGTATGAGAGTGTACGAGTGAGCACGTGTGTGATTGTGTGAATGTGTCGGAGTATATATGAAAGTGTATTAGTGTGTGTGAATGTATGTGTGTGTATGTGTGTGAGTGTGTGAAAGTGTATGAGTATATATGACTCTGAGTTTTGGTTTCTTGTTAGCTCAATTCCTCGCAACAGCTAAGTGTCATATCAGGACGTGTACCAATTTGTGACAGTGCACACTCATGGTGACTTTATAGTGCTGTCCACGGCCAGACCAGACCGCCGTCACCACACCCCAATATCTCACCCAGTCACATTATCATGACACTGAGCTAACCAGTCATTGTCCTTCCCCTTTAAATTTAATGCTGAGCGCCAAACTAGGTCGCGACAAGTATCAATTTTATGTCATTGGTTTGACTTTACTGGGACTCAAATTCCCGACCTTCCGCAAGGGAAGCCTGCGCTCTACCGATTCGACCACCGCATCCGATAGCAGGATGTGAATGTGTGAGTATAAATGTATGAGTGTGTGAGCATGTGGTAAATAAACCAAGGACTGGTTGTCTCAATCTAAAGGGCGCATTCCATATACGCGTAATGCGTAATGCGAATGCGAATGCGAATGCGACAAAAAATCGAAACGCCTTGAAAGCTATGAGGTACATTCCATACACGCGTAATGCGTAATGCGAATGCGAATGCATCAGAAATTCATTATCCCGATCGGTCCATGTAGCGATCGGTGCGTAATGCGTAATGCGTAATGGTGGTGCGAATAGAAAAGCATCAGTCGCATTTGTCCATTGATATAAGGCTGGAGGAGGCGACTGATAATTACGGACAGCCGGGACAAGGTGGTGCGAACCTACATGTTTGCACCGTCCCATTCTTCATATTTCTCATGAAGACTGCTTCCTAACAGGTCCGCCGCATAAACCTACATGTTTGCACCGTCCCATTCTTCATATTTCTCATGAAGACTGCTTCCTAACAGGTCCGCCGCATAAACCTACATGTTTGCACTGTCCCATTCTTCATATTTCTCATGAAGACTGCTTCCTCACAGGTCCGCCGCATAAACCTACATGTTTGCACTGTCCCATTCTTCATATTTCTCATATCTGTGTTTCTGTGTGTGTGTCTCTGTGTGTGTGTCTCTGTGTGTGTGTCTGTGTGTGTGTCTCTGTGTGTGTGTCTCTGTGTGTGTGTCTCTGTGTCTGTGTTTATGTCTGTGTGTGTCTCTGTGTGTCTGTGTGTGTGTCTGTGTGTTGTGTCTCTGTGTGTGTCTGTGTGTGTGTCTCTGTGTGTGCATCTGTGTCTGTGTGTGTGTCTCTGTGTGTGTGTCTGTGTGTGTGTCTCTCTCTGTGTAAACATGTAGGTTTATGCGGCGGACCTGTTAGGAAGCAGTCTCCAAGGTGGTGTGAATAGAAAATCACCAGTCGCATTTGTCCATTGATATAAGCCTGGAGGAGGCGACTGATAATTACAGACAGCCGGGACGAGGTGGTGCGAACAGAAAAGTATCAGTTGCATTTGGCCATTGATATAAGGCTGGAGGAGGCGACTGATAATTATGGTCTTCATGAGAAATATGAAAAATGGGACGGTGCAAACATGTAGGTTTATGCGGCAGACCTGTTAGGAAGCAGTCTTCAAGGTGGTGCGAATAGAAAATCATCAGTCGCATTTGTCCATTGATATAAGGCTGGAGGAGGCGACTGATAATTACAGACAGCCGGGACGAGGTGGTGCGAACAGAAAAGCATCAGTTGCATTTGTCCATTGATATAAGGCTGGAGGAGGCGACTGATAATTACGGTCTTCATGAGAAATATGAAAAATGGGACGGTGCAAACATATAGGTTTATGCGGCGGACCTGTTAGGAAGCAGTCTTCATATTTGGGATAATGGTGCGAATGCGAATGAGTGCGTTATGGACTCATTACTTGGTGCCGCTTGTATGGCATGATATGGTATCTCAAGGGGGCAGCACTATGACGCTCATATGATTGGCACAACTCATCGTGTCCAGCTTACTATGAAATCGGATGTGCCCGGAACATTAAACCGTAACCAATTAAACAATCATTCTAATTGGTGTGCGCTGATGATAGTTTAGTGACGGTGTCTGTGGCACCACGTGGGCACCCTGCCGCGCACATCTCCCCTCTCCCCCCGCCCACTCCCACCCCACCCCTCCTCTGCCCTGTCCCGACGCCGCGCCATGGCCACCCTATTGCCACCCTATTGGCCAATTAACACAGTTTGTTGGTTGTTGGAGTTTTACATCCTGACAACATCTAAGGTCATATCAGGACGAGTACCGACTTGTGACAGTGCGCACTCATGGCGACTTAGTAGTGTCACCACCACAGAATGCGACCACCACCACAGACTACCACCACCAACCACCACCACACACTGCCATCACCACATACTACCACCACACACTACCACCACACATTACCACCACCATTACCACCCACTACCACCACACACTACCACCACTCAGTACCACCACCACACACTACCACCACCACACACTAATAACCACACAGTACCATCACCACACACCACACTACCACACACCACACAACGACCACCACACACTACCACAACCAGTACCACGGGGCACGGGGGCCGAATGAGTTAGAGCGTCCGTCTCCCGTGTTGGTACACCATGGGATCGCGGGTTCGAACCCTGGTCGAGTCAAACCAATGACATAAAAATTGATACTTGTCGCTTCCTAGCCAGGCGCTCAGCATTATTAGGATATGGCCAGGACTGGTTGGCTCAGTGTCAGGATAATGTGACTGAGTGGAAGATCAGATCATGGTGCTGGCAGCCTGGTCTCCCAGTGGGGCATCACAGTAAAGTCGCCACGAGTGCGCACTGTCACAAGTCGGTACCCGTCCTGATATGACCTTAGATGTTGCTAGGACGTAAAACAACAACAAACCAGTACCACCATCAACTATCGACTGTCACCCCCACCACCATGACCCCCCCCCCCCCCGCCAACACCAACACCCACTCCAACTATGCATTACTAGCCCCATCACCCCCGCCCCCCCGCCCCCCCCCCCCCCCCGCCCCCCCCCTCCACCAATAGGTACATCCACAGACATACACACCAACTAACAACATGCGCGCGCACACGCGCACACCCACATACCACCAGGCACCCAACCACCCACCAACCCACCCACGCACCGACCTGCACAGAATAACCTAATATAGGGCGATTACATCTCATAAACCCCCGGCGGTGCAACCATATAAACACCGACGGATCGGCCATTCCCGGGCGCCCCGGCCGACCCCAGCCTTCACCCGGCCCGATCCCACCCGAGTAGCCCCCTCCCCTCCCCCCCCCCTCCCTCCCTCCCTTCCTCCCTCCTTCTCTCCGTTCCTTTCCTCCGCCCCTGTCCATCCCCCTCCCTCACCCCTCACCGTCCCCCGTACCCCTGCCCTTCTGCCCCGCTCGCTTCTCTGTGCCCCCAGCGCCCCTCCCATCGCCTCCACACACCCTGCTCCTCGTGCCAACACATCCCCCACCACCCGTGCGCCCCCCCCCCCCCCCCCCCCCCACACACACCACCACACCCCACCCCACGCCCCCACCCCACCCCCGCACCACGAGCCCCCCGCGCCTCGTGCCCCCGCGCCCCCGCTTCGCCCCCCCCCCCGCGTCCCCGCCCTCCGCGCCCGGTCGTTAAGCGGCCGGCGGTCGTTAACTAGCCGGTCGTTAGGCAGTCTTTAGACGGTCGTTCCGGGCCGGCACCGGGCCTAGGCCGGGCAGGGCCAGAAAGTGGTCACGATTGCGGGCGCGAGCCGCTTGTGAGGCTGGTTGACGGCCGGTTCCGGCGGGCCGCGCCTCAATTAGACTTATCAGGCCGGTAATCAGCGCATTGATCCGTCCAACCGACGACGGCGGGCAGCGGGCGGCGGGCGGCGGGCGGCGAGCGGCGGCGGGCGGGCGCTGGGCGGGCGGCGGGCGCGTGGGATTCTGGGTAAGCGGGTAGTAGTAATGGTAGGGTGGGGTGGGGGAGGGGTAGGGTGGGGGAGGTTTGGGCCGTGTCTCGTCTAATTGGGACACCGGAAGGAGGGGCCTGTCCTCCGGAGTTGAGTAGGAAACATGGCTCCTTATCTTTACGTTATCAGCTCCTCCTCCCTTACTCCCTCTCCGCTTCCTCTCGTCCTCATCCCCTCTCTCACTCATCCGCCCTGTTCCACCCTCTTCCTTATCTCCCGTCTCATATTGTCACTCTCTTCTGCGCCTCTATGCTCCCCTTCCTCAGCTTCCCTCCTTCTCACTCCCCCGGCTCTCTCTCCGCCCCTCTACTGCATCTCTCACTCACTCCCCATCCTCTCTCTCTCCCTTTCCTCCCTTCCTAACCCCCTCCATCCCTTCTCCTCATCTCGCCCTCCCTCGCTCGCTAGCCTCTTCCCTTCTCCTCACCTCCTCTCCCCCCCTCGTCCCCCCGTCATCCTTCGTCGCCCCCTCCTTCTCGCCGTTCTCGTATTGTCCGAGTCTCCTCTTTTCACTCCCTTCTTTACTCAATCACAGCCTGTGCATCAGTGAATCTTTACCCTACCACCCTCCACCCAGCAAAACAGCACACGCCACACACCTCACACCACACACCACACACCACCCAGCAAAACACCACACACCACACACCTCACACAACCCACCACCCACCACCCACCACCCACCACCCACCACCCACCACACACCTCCCACCACCCACCACCCACCACACACCACACACCATAACGACACACCACTATCCACTATCCACTACCCAGCAAGAAACACCCCCAGCAAGAAACACACACAACCACTACCCATCACACACCACACACTACATACACACACCACACACGCACACCACACACCACCCAGACCACTATCCACTACCCAGGAAGAAACACCCCCAGCAAGAAACACACACAACCACTACCCAGCACACACCACCCACCCCCCATCACCTACCACCCATCACATACCACCCATCACCTACCACCCATCACCTACCACCCACCACCTACCACCCACCCTACACCACCCAAACCCACAGAACACTTCCCTCACACCTCACAACACACACCATGCACCACCTTCACCCACCTCAGAGCACACACCACACCCCACACACCCCACACACCCCACACACCACATCACACCACACACACCCCACACACCACACACACCACACACACCACACACACCACATACACCACACCCACCACACACACCACACACACCACACACCACACACACCACACACACCACACACACCACACACACCACACACACCACACACCACACACACCACACACACCACACACACCACACACACCACACACACCACACACACCAAACACACTACAATGGCGCTATCATTAGTACAGTGTACATAATAGTTCCTGCCGTCCCCACTAGGCGGCGGCAGTGCGCCAAACCGTGCCCGCTTAGATGCATAGAGTTGCATGAGTGCAAATGGTTGAACTTCCATAGTGCTTTGTAGCTCAGTGAATCAGAACCGATTACCACACAACACAGCTTTACATTAGTCCATGTCAGCATATTGTCAGGGAAATCTCCGAGAGCTCCCGCCGATCCCTGGCATGCAGACAAGGATAAATAGTCACAGGAGGAAGGTCTAAACAATGACGTCATTTAAAGCTGCACAGACCGATGAAAGCATAGCATCTTCAAAACCAAAATGGCGAAGTTGCATATTTCCAGGCTTTTTAGTTTCTGTCATTTTCTGGGGTAAATATTATAGGTTGATTGTTATGATATACCTTACTTTACTTTGAAGTAATTTTAATTTGAAATGACTAACTTCGGGTCATATTTGAAGTGTAAACATGACAAATTAATGTTGGCGTACCTGTAAGAAATTTGACCTCCATAGGTTTCAGGGATAACAGCTTCTAATTCTATTAAATTGGCTTAGTGTGGCCTTCTATGTAGCAACATATATTGAATAAGTGCACCAGTATCTAAGATGAGCTTGTG
The DNA here is from genome assembly GCA_030323885.1 of Branchipolynoe longqiensis. Lineage (NCBI taxonomy): Eukaryota > Metazoa > Annelida > Polychaeta > Phyllodocida > Polynoidae > Branchipolynoe > Branchipolynoe longqiensis. Next base: position 71,982,796 of record CM059190.1, on the reverse strand, counting down.
TAGGTTACAATTTAAATATTTGTTTTCCTTTCCAAAATGTAATGCTTGTCAGCAGCAAATCTTACTCCTACTGCTACTAGGACTAGAGCACACTGGACTTCATCTCATCAAACTCATGTGAAACAAACCAAGGAAAAACACCAAAAGGCAGGCTGCATAGCTATCAAACATGAGTTCTGCCACTGCCATCAGAGGGAGTGTTGGTAATGTAAATCCTCTATATCAGAAATCTCTTGTGTTATATGCTGACAATTCTGTACCCAACTGCCAGTGTCAATGTTATCTCACCTTTAATAACTCAAATGCTCTATATACCATGTTCCTTCTTTATATTATCCCGAATTGATTAGTGGCTGGAACACCAAGAACATCCAAAAAAAACTAACATAGGCTACTAATCATACCAACCAATTATCTATCTGCTACTGAACTGCAGGCAATCAAATAACTTAGCAGCAGCTGCTGTGTGGTAAGATAACACCAACACTACAACTGGCCAGCATTGAAAACAAGCCTGGGTACCCGGGCTTATATGCTATGGACAGTATAAATACCGCCTCAATAAAAAAAAAACTAAGAATAACAAAAGAACATCAGTGTTTCGGAGCTGACAAAAAGTACTTATTCAGTCAAATAAACCTATTCATTCTCTCCAAAAACAAAAAAGTAACAAAAATCCAAAAGAAACCCAAACAGAATGGATGCACTGCAAGCAGTACCATAGATCTGATAAAACTAGGATATATTGTGCCTAGATGAGGATTAAAACCTATACTTCTTCCCTTGTTGGTGGCTAGTGTGCTAACCTATCACAATACCTAGGCTCCCTGATGCAATCACCCCCTACACCGTATATTACATACAGCCAGGAGACCGGGGAGTTGCTGGTACCAGTGCGGTGGAGGCTGCCATCAATGCCTGCGCCTGTTTGCATTGCCTTCTCTGCCTGTTCCTCCGCTGCTGCCGCCACTTGTTCCGGCTGCACCCTGCCGCCTCCCCCTTCCCGCCCCCCCCCCCCGCCCGGACGTGCGCGACTTCCTGGTGCGTGTCTTAGCGCCGTGCAACCTTTGAATGCGGCGCGGGTCTGGGCTGGTCGGTTAAAGCCGTGAGCTGCTCAGTGAGCCTCGTTATTGTGTCGGTGACGCCTGACGCGGCAGCACGCCCCACGGCGTGAGAGAGACAGAGATACAGGGAGAGACAGAGAGAGAGACAGAGAGAGATATATTGAAACAGGCAAAGCGGACTGGAGCCTCATTGTGGGGACCCCACACCGCTGGAGGAAGGTGCGACAACAATAACAACATCAACAACATCAACAACATCAACAACACTTGGCTAGCTCTCCTCCTCCGCTAGCGTCTCTCTACGGACAACTCTACTCCAGTTGATACGGACAGTGATATATATATAATACATATATATACATTGTGTGTGTATATACCCATATAAGCTGTATTCCCGTACCGCTGACGCTACTCCTACTACTACTACGACTACTACTACTACGACTACTACTACTGCTGGAAACGCTGGTGTTTGTGGCTTGCTTCTGTTGACAGCTCACTCCCCACGTGCTGGAGGAAAGAGGGAAAGAAGGACTGCGTAACCAACGACCTCCAGTGTGTGCATACACAAACACACACACACACATCCCCCATCCCCCCACCCCCACACACATATCTCCCCCACGCATACACGTCCCTCGAAGCTTGACAACACCCCACCCACCACCCCCCACACACACACCAACACACACACTCAATAGAGGAGCGCAGGCGACACGTGCTGCAGGGGCAGGCGGAACCGGAAGCTGCCGCTTTACCCATATTGCATTGCCCTTATCGTCGGCGTCTCCGTTGTCGCTGACTCCTCCACTGCCACCACCACCACCACCACCGCCGCCGGGCCCGGCGCCGCCCGGCCCCGCCCCGGCCACACCCCGGCCACACCCCGTAGCCGCACCAAGCTCCCAGCGGCTACCCTACACTACACTCTACTACACAATTCTGCGACTCCAGCCTGTTTGAACGGCTGTCAATTCAGTCGAGGGCCCGGTAAGGAAGGGAGGACGACACCTGAGTAGCGACACACACCTACATACACCCACCTACACACACACACGTATCACGTGGTCTCACTGGTGTTGTGGGGTGTGGGGAAGCTGTGCTGTCTACCTGAGGAGGGGCTTGACTGATTATTGCATTCCTGTTGCTGACTCGCGGACCTCTAGATCTAACCCACCCACCCACCCGTCCCCCCACCCATCCACCCGTCCACCCGTCCACCCACCCATCCACACATACCCACACACATAGTCACATACACCACTCTCTCTACGATTTCCGGTATGCGTTGCCAAGGTAACGTGGAACCGTCAACACTAATTCTATTCCACATTGATATAGACCGCTTCAATTAGGAGAGCAGCCTCAGATGGTGAGAACTCATGAGAATCAGACAACATGACGTCATGGTAGGAAGGCATCCTACTTGTAAACGTACTAATTAACCTAGCCAGCCCACCACCACCACCACCACCACCCCAACCCACTCATCCTCGACACCCCCCCCCCCCACCCGCCCATCCACCCACTCAACCACCCACCCACACACACGCACACACTCACACCCACACACACACACGGTTTCCCGTCAACGCAGAGCGAGAGGATTCTGCAATCGCTCAAATTGCTCAATTGACAAATTGTATTTCCTCATCCTGGACTGGCACAGTGGCAGCGACAGGAGGCGGCAGGTGGGAGAGATTCCCACATGTTCACGTAATAACAGCACTAACGCACACACACCCCCTCCCTCCCCTCCCCCCCTCCCCCCTCCTCCCCGACCTCTTAGCGAGGGCTTCCTCGTGAGCAGGCACTGACAATGCCGACGGTTGCCATGGTAAACAATTGCCACAAATCACCGCTCGTCCAGCAAGGCTGACTGCAAGTCACTGTCAACTGCCAGCAATCCTAGGTTATCAGTCAATCTTGTCGCACTCACAGACCGACATTCCCCTCTCCTTCCCTTCCCTTCCCTCCCTGTCCGCCACCCTGACCCCCCCCCCCCCCCCCTCCCCTACCACCACCACAACAACTCCACACCGCCACCACAACCACCACCGCCTCCTACCTACCGGCTACTACTTACCAGCCCACCCAATCACCACTCTCTTTCTCCAGGTGGCTGGCTTGTCTCCACCCACCCTCCCACCCACCCACACACCCACACACACACACTCTCTCCTCCCCGCAGGGGGAAGAACGTGGGTGAGACCGGGAGTAAAGGAGAGGAGGCGGGAGACGGAGAGGGAGATGGAAGCAGCAGCAGGAGGAGCATCAAGAGGAGGGGGAGTTAGGGGTTGATTGGGTGGTCCCCCCGAGGGGGCTATTACTAATAGGCCGGATGCGCAGTACCAGATTCTCCAGGGCCGAGAAGGATTAATTGATATTAGATGAGTAGGATGAGTCGGTACCACCCCCGGGAGGTGCCTGCCCAACCTGCCCACCTGCCAATCCCGCCTGCCTAGCCAGCCTGCCAATCCCGCCTGCCTATAGCCAGCCTGCCTAGCCAGCCTTCCTAGCCAGTCAAGCCTGTCTCAGCCTGCCCACCTTCCAGCCTGCCAGCCTGCCAACCTGCTCCAGAGGCTAGGTGGGGTGAATGCTGATTGAAGGAGAAGTGGGGTGGTGGATGCGGATGCCCGCCTGATGACATTGACACAGCGTGTACCTAATTGTATCCAACACAGGAGGGTACTGCACTATGAACTCGGGATTTAGGAGCTGTGACTAGCCTGGATTTGGATCCTATTTGATTTGTATGTGTATAATATCAATATATATATGTGATGTATAATAATTATGTGAGTATAAATTTATGGAAGTTATTACCAACCTTTCCTTCCCACTCGCTTGTTAGTTGACACGCCAGGTGGCGCCTCCTTTGGGATCCCTGCTACACTAACATGGCGAGTGTGCTCTACTCCCTCACTCGCTACTCAATTTTTGTTTACACTTGACTCAACCCACCTCTTCGACTACTTATATCTTCCAACTGTAGCCCCAGTCCCTACGTTAGTAATTTCAGCGTCTTTATACAGGGGCTGAATTAACAGTCGGATGAAGTGTTTATATAGTGGCCGAGTGAACAGTGAATGAGGCGGTAGAGGACTGAATATCCAACTGCCAATCTGTCCAATCTGCCCAGTTTACCATCACTACTGACTGGATGTACATGTAGAAGTAGAAGTAGAAGTATAAATATATGTATACCGACAAGGAAAATTAAAACAGAGAGGCGACAGAGACACATACGTGGGCCATTGACAACTCAACATCCGAATACCCCCCCCCCCCCCACTCCCTACGCCCCCCCCCGCCCCTTCATCGCCACAAGCTACATTTCATAGATACCTATATATATAATCACAGCAGCTCACTATCCTCCCTCCCCACAGACACCACCACCTCATTGTCATCAAACCCACCCACCCACCATTGTTATTACCACCACCACCACCACCACACCACCATTATCGTCCACGGGAGCGCTGAGTGACTGCTAACAAGTAGCAGGTAGCAGCAGCACTGGTTGAATTACCCGCGAGTTGCTCACTACGCCAGAGTACTGCCAACTGCCGCCGCTGCTGGCGCTGCTTCAGCCGCATCCAACTACCACCACCACCACCCCCACCAACAACAACGCCACCACCGCCACCACCAGCGCCACCAGGCCTTGTGAATAACAGTGTCAGCGGATATTACCATTAGTGACAATACTAGAGCAGTGCGCGTGGCGCGCGCGTGTGTGTATGAGTGCGGGCGCGTGTGTGTGAATGTGAATGTGTGTGTGTGTGGGTGCGTGTGTGGCGCATGCGCACTCGCCTCACCCTGTGTGAGCAGCTAGCTCATTAGAGAGCAAGAGGCGGAGGCGGCGGAGGGACACGCACACACACGCGTTGCACGCGGGTCACGATGCACACAACGCGAGCTGCTCGGGAACTCACGGACAACACCTGAGTCGTGACGGGCCGTCCAAGATTGGAGTTGGCGGACCCTTTGTTGTTTTGTTGTTTTTGTCGTTGTTGTTGTGATAAAAAGGGGAGGAAATGTGTGCGCAGAGGACGATGAGGACCGGGAGGGAGGGACGCCCCCTGAACCGGAAGTGAGTGATGCATTCGGGAGAAGTGTGCTGATATGAATAACAGGCGCAACAGGAAGGAGGAAGGAGTTGGGGCGCTAAAAGAAATATGATGTTCCTAGGAGCAGGATGAAAGATTGAATTGAATGCTTAACTTAAGGATCGGCTCAAGTGATATACATTTATGATATATATACATGTATAAGATATATACATGTATGAGATATATACATGTATGAGATATTACATGTATAAGATATACATGCACATCTGATACGAGTAGGCATTTCTGAGGACATTCTTCATAGATTCGGCTTTGTGATATACACTTGTGTGTAGGGCATTGTCTACGGATTGATCTATATAATTAACGTGTGTGTAGGACATTGTCTACGGATTGGTCTATACAACTGACATGTGTATGGCAATGTTCACGGATTGGACTATATAACTGACGTGTGTGTAGGACATTATCTACGGATTGGACTATATAACTGCCATGTGTGTAGGACATTATTTACGGATTGAGTTCTATGATACACGTGTGTATGTAGGACATATTCTGAAGGATTGGTCTATGCTATGTATTCATATGTCTGTAGGACTATAGCAGGACATGGACAGTTTGAGGACAGTATTCGAGGATTAGTCTCTATTATACATATGTGTGTAGGACATTTTTCAAGGATTGATCTATGCTAGATACACATATATATATATGTGTGTGGGTGTATACCAGGAACTGTGCAGTTTGCGGACAATATTCAGAAATTGGTTTCCGTTATTCACATTGGTTTCTATTTAACACATGTGTGTAGGATTGGCCTATGTGAATAATATAGACACACATACAATGTATGCTGGAGCATAGCAGTGCGTTATGGGGACAACTTTGAAGACATTGGCCAATGATTGGTCTATGTGATAGCCATGACGTGTGTCTATCTATTTGAGCTCCTCCCATTATAGCTACTTGAGCAAAGTGGTACACGCATGTTAGTGATGAGCACCCCCCCCCCCACACACTCACACACATACCGCTCCCCCCACCCACCCACCCACACACGTCACTGGGCCATTCTTCTCCGTAGCGAGGAGGAGCTGACGTTTACAGCCGTTTAAAGCATCACGACCTGCTCGGCCTGCTGAGGCATTGTCATCAGAGAGCTGAGCTGAGCTGAGCGAAGCGAGGCGGGGCGGGGAGAGACGAGGAGAGGCGGGGCGAAGCAGGCGAAGCGGGGCGAGGCGGGGCAGCGGGCGTGGGTGGTGGACGGGGAAGGCGCTCCTTTCAAACGACATGAACGTGAGCGTGCGCTGCGTGTAATCGCTCTCCGAAAGGCTTCCCCGCCATTGCCTTTACTTACAAGTTACATCGCCGAATAGAGCACGACTAGGCTGGCACTCCACTCGCCAGTGCATTGTACAAAGTACACTCTGTTGTCTGCGCTCTACAGTCTACAATCTACACTCGCCAATCTAACTCAGAGCGCTCTCCAATCTACTGTGTACACTCTCCGCGCCTCAATCTAGTGCACTCTCCAATCTACATTAAAACCGCCCCAATCTAGGCTCTACATTCTATGCCCTACATTCTACATTCTCCACTCTCTCTCTCGAATTGACGCTCTACACTAAACATCGGGTCCTCTACACTCCATGGTATAAACATTCTACGCTAGGAACTATATCTACAATCTACACTCGACAGTCTAGGTTATACAATAATACAAAACGCTATACCAGATGCTTTACAGTCTACACTCCACAATCTACACTCTACAATCTACAATATCCACTCTACAATCTACCCTCTACAATCTACACTCTACAATCTACACTCTACAATCTACAATATCCACTCTACAATCTACACTCTAGAATCTACACTCTACAATCTACACTCTACACTCTACACTCTACAATCTACACTCTACACTCTACAATCAGCGCTCCGGCATTTCTACTCACCTCCAATTAAAGAGAGCTACAATTGAGCGACTCCCTCCCCTGCGCCCTCCTTGACGAAACAATCACCACACACACACACACATTCACCTACCTCCCGCCCCCCCCCCCCTCACACACGCGCGCACACGCGCGTCACAGATTGGCCGGGCGGGGCGGCGGCACAGGTGAGGCGGCGGCGACTGATTGTTTTATGACGGTAATTACCTGGGCATTGTTTGTCCGATCGCTCTGCCGCCGACCGCCATCCAAAGGGGCGCTAGCGAAGCTCGCGTGCGCGCGCAAACACGCACGCGCACGCGCGCTGCACAATGTTGCGCATGCGCACGCGCGCAGCAGGATCACGGACGTGCGCCACGCCGCGCCGCGGCAGCCACCGTCGACGCCTGCTCCATAATTCAGCGCACATATTTGAAGCTCGTTTGCGTGGCTGGTGGCCTTGTACACTGAAGGAAGCGGAGGAGGAGGAATTGGAGATGGAGATGGAGATGGAGGTGGTGGTTTGTTGAAAACTGCCGGCAGTTTATAGTTCATTATCGCTAGTATACGTTATAGAGAGGCGTCAGTCACCCCTTTGATAGACAAGGAGCAGCGCGGCGCGGCGCGGAACAGGACTGTACAACGCACCAGAGGACTGTACAACACAGTATAGAACAGCGTCGGGGCGCACCTCTCCCCTCTACCCACCACACACGCCCCCTGGCGGGCTAATAGCTCATTAATCACATGCGTGATTCTCCCTCGGCAGTGATTTCAATAGGGGCCGAGCGGGGTTGCCAGTTTGGGGGTGGGTAGGATTTGCTTGTCTTTGCGGGGTAGACCTATAAGGCTATAGGCGGCTGTAAACTTGTGTGAGTTGCTCGTGAGCAGCTCGTGACTAATTAAGGCTGGAGGTCATGCTTCACAACGGGTCTTGTGGCGGCTACTCGGGCGGCGGCGGAAGCGGCGGCGGCGGCGGCGGGGGGAGCTTGGGTAGCGGCGGCGGGGCCGGGAGCGGGGCCGGGAGCGGGGCTGGCGGGCGCGCACACAAACTGTACTCGGCCCCGCGCACGTGGCACCCGCACATCTACGACCAGCCCCCGAAAGCCCCGACCCCGCACTTCATCGCCGATATCCTCGGCTTCAAGGAGGACTTGGACGGCGGCGGGCGCGGGGGCAGCGGGAGCGGGAGCGGCAGTCCCGGGCTCGGCAGCCGGGAAGGCCCGCTGGACTACCGACAGAGTAGCCCGGACAGCGCCCACAGCTCCCCGGGGGAGCCGCACCTGCGGAGTCCCGTGGGAGGCGGAGGAGGTGGAGGAGGGGGTGGGGGTGGGTCGGCGCACCCACTGCCCGTAGCGGCCCACCTACACGGGATGAACGCCGGGGTGGCCGGCGGACCTCTGCCGCCGCACCATCTTTACCACCCGCACCCGGCACACCATCACTCTCACCCGGCCACACACCCGCACCCACACCCGCACTCTCACCCGCCGCACCACAGCCACCCACACGTCTACAACCCAACTAACATTACCAACAACAGCAGCAACAACAACAATATCACTGCGCATAATACTAATGGACATGGACTTGGACACCACAATCACCCTCATCACCAGCATCACTCTCTCCATCAGCACAATCACCCACACCCACACCCGCACCCACACCCACACCCACACCCGCACATGCAAAGACACTCTCCACCGCTGGGTCTCACCGTCACCGTTGGCGTCGCCGCCGCCGCCGCCGCTGCAGCCTCGGCCACGGCGGCCGCCTACCACAACGGGCTGCCCGGCCGCTGCGTCGGGCCGGGCGCCGGCCCCCTCCCCGGCCGGACAATGGCCGACCAATTGCGGGCCGGTCTGGAGGCGGCGGCGGCCATCGAGGAGGCGTGTGCCGGGGGCGGGGGCGGCGGTGGGGTGGGGCGGCGCGGGGCCGGCACCCCCTGCTCTCGTGGCCACGACTCGGACGGCGGCTACTCCCGGGCACCTAGCCGGGCCGACACCGACAGTCCCGTCGACGTGACCACGGACGACTCGACTTCAACCTTCGATGGTGAGCTTTTTTGGTTCTTTTTGTTTAGTTTGTGTGTGTGTGTTTGTTTTGGCTTCTAACGTAGAAACTTGCGCAATTTCAGCTAATGGTGATTACTGTGCATTCTTTTGGGGTAAATGCATTTGATTCATATACAGTAAAAACGCTCTATCCGACCAACTCCACAACTCGACTATTCCCCTATATCGATCGCTTTATTTGGGTCCAAAACGATTGCTCATACAATACCATTGTAGTGATTACAAAAAAACACCTCCACAAGTTGACTTAAATGGACCAGTTAAAGTCGGCCCCATGGTCGGTCGATTTAGAGAGGTTTCACTATATATCTTTTGTCAGTGCGTAGCACTTGTCTTCCGACCGTAAGTGTTACAGGATATAAATGCTTTCATCTGCCTCATAATCATTAATTTGCGCTACTCGGCAAAGACAACAGATGAGAACAGGTAACTTTTTGAGAGTTTAATGAAAAATGAAATCATCGCAGGGCCTGAAGCAGGCTATCAGTGGGTGGCAGAGACCCTTCAGTACCGTAGCCAACAAGGGCAGTCAGTTTATCAAGTGCCGGCAGGGGCGGATACAGTAAGCTGGAAACAGAAGAGATCAGCGCTCACACCCCCAGAAAGAGGGTGGGAGGGAAGGGAAGTGAACAGTGAGAGGCACCGAGGTAGAGTGGCTTAGCAGCATGACACGCAAAGCAAAGTAAACAGCAGGAACTTGCCTCATGCGCAAATTACACATGTTAGCCTCTGCCAACATGCTCAATTACTGCATTGTGTACACTTTAATTTCAGAAGTTCCTTCACACTTCAATATTAGTATATAAACCATGAACAAACGTGTAAATACCTATACATACATATATATATATATATATAAATATATATATATAAATATATATGGGCCATTCCAAAGTTTTCAACATTTTCACGGTCATGTACATTGCATATACCGGCTCGCGGAGGGGAGGTTGGTGGTGTCATTCAAGTATGAGTTTTATCTTTTTTAATTTTTAATTTATTTTATTGATACAGCATTTATTCTGCCCATAGCATGTAAGCTCCTGCGAGGGTGCTTGTTTTCAATGCTGGACAGCTGTAAGGAATGTTATGGTGTATGCCCGGGTTTCGGGTTGGTATCCGGGACATCCACCAGCATTTATTTAAAGCTGCATAGTCCGATGAAATATCAAATTTTCAAAACCAAACCAATTATCTAGATTTGATTTGAAATATCTAACTTAGATACTGATGCACTTATTAAGCATTTGTTTCTGCGTAGAAGGCAATACTGAGTCAATTTACCAGAACCTGTTACTGCAGATGTCTATGGTGCCAGAGTTTTGGCAAGTTTGCCAAAACTAATTTTCCATGTTTGCACTCAAAATATCTCAAAAGTTTACCATTTAAAATAAAAGTAACTTTGAACTAATGTAAAGTAGATAATAGTGATCGATCTAATATATTTATCTCAGAACAAATCCAGAAATTCTAAACCATCAGACTATGCAACTTTAATTACTTAGTATCTATGTTAGTTTTTCTTTTTTTTTGAGGGGGTATAACTTTCTATCATATAACTAATATCCTAGCCTAGTATGTACATCTAGGGAGATGGGAATAGACTTCACAAAATTTGTTTGTTTGTTTTGTTTGCAGCTTTCCTTTTACTTGTGTCCTGTCCCTAGTTAGTTTATCATTTCATAAAATGTTTATTTAAAACTTCACATTCTTCGCTTTATCATATTCTGTGTTAACACGTTGTTGTCTTCCATTTTGGGGGTGAGGGGTGGGGGGTGAGGGTTTGTAAAAGGTTGATTTCTACAACCGTCAAATGTTCAAACCTGTGGATGGCCCCCCCTAAGATATTTAAAGCTGCATAAGATCCAATGGCTACCTCAAGAATTGCAAAAGACCAATAACTCAGCTTTGTGGTGTTCTCTGTGGCAGAGTGGTTAGAGTGTCTGACCTTTTTCTAGGTCGGACTCCTAATCTGAAGGTCAGTGGTTCGATTCCCTGTGCCCTCACCTCTGCCAATTTGGATTTCCACCGCTGTGTATAACTTACAGCGTCATCAAAGGCCAGTTGCTCTCATACCATGTCTATGTGGTGTGGGAGGTTAAAAATCCCTTGGGTCGGTAAAGGTGTAGGCCCAGGCTTTCTATCGACAAACTGTCTAATGGTGAAAACAAGCCTATTCAGGCTTATCCATGATAGGCAGTATAAATCTTCAAGAAAAAAAACACCCCAAAAAACATGTGCCTAAATGTGTTCCTACATAACAAACTTAGTTAGTTACTGGCTTAATCAACAAGTATAATTATATTGTTTGCTGCAAGGAAGGAATACTAAGTTAATTTAATAGAACCTGTCGCTGCTGGATCCTACGAAGTATGTCCAACATTTTGGAATATATACACAAATTAATTTGAGCATTTTCTCACCAAAACTCCAAAATGAATGCTAACAAAAAAAAGCATCCTCAAAGTAAAGTTAATGTAAATTAGGTTTTATTTATCTACCTAATATATTTATTTAAAAACATGACAGCACCTTAAAACTCAAAACCACCTAATTTTACACTTTTAGTGTGATTTGTGTCTGGTTGCTGTCCTATATAAACAAATAAAAAAAATTAAAGTCTCAATGTATATCTATATGTGGTATACAACTATGGAATTCACTTGATGATAATATCAAATTTTCAAAAAACATCTATATGTTTCAACGAATGTAAACAAATAAAATGTTTAAGCTTGGCCAGAGGGAAAATATATAGTACTCTAGTACATAAATATTGAGATCTAATTGACAGTATTGAGGGGAATATTGATATGCTTTTTACTTTTATTTGTCTATTTATTATGTCTATGGTATAAGTAATGTATATATGTTATTTTTAAATGGGGAAATCACCCCTTATAAGTATTGTCTTCTGCTTTCTCCTTTTCAATGTGAAAAAAATGACTGATATAAATATTAACGTGTGTGTATTTGATCATGTGGAAATAAATATTGTATTATTACTAGTAGTATTATTATGATACATATATGACGTTGCTCATTGTAATCTACTGTTCTTTTCTTTGCGGTAACGTTTATTGTAGAACGTTAACTTTGGAAATAGTTAAACCGAAAACATGCTGGGTAAATAAATTGGATGTGCCCACTAAAAATGTCGGACATGGTAAACTTCCATGAGTGATAAGTTCTATTAAATTGGCTTAATATTCCTCCAACCCAACAATATATGCTTAATGAGCGCCACTGTAGCTGAGTTGGATACGTACGATTAAAAATAATATAATACCCCTCACACCAAACTAGTTCTCACTCTGTTCTTGAAAATGTTGCTGAACAGACTCAAACTGTGTGCGAACGGAATGGACACTTTTTACAATCTTTTTACAAACGGAATGGATGGGCTATAATGGAATGGTGCTCCAGAACTTTGAGCATGCCCACAATCTTCTTGCAGCCACGTTCTACCCCGACCACAGCCCGTTTTAGAACGTGGTCGGACGTTTTGAGAACTAGTTTGGTGTGATGGGGGTGTAAGCAATGCGTTGGTGTAAAACTATGTTCTGCTTTCATTGGAATCATCCTCCTCCTCCTTCTCATCCTCCTCCTCATCAGCATCTTCCTCATCCTCCTCATCATCAATCCCTTAACCACGATTGTCGTTGCGGCACTACAGATGACTTTGCAACTGGTTTTCTCCATTTCCCCATGTTCTTCACTGGCCTCTGGGACTTGCCAAACTCCAGGGCTGTCCATGCCTTGCTGTTGTCCTGCAAAACTGCCCAGCCGACCCAGTCTGATAAAACCGATATCTGAGTGGCTAGGTTCCGATATCACATTAACTTCTCTCTCTACCACTGTCTACAAAAGGCAGGTCGTGGGTTCGAACCCCTGCCGAATCAAACCAATGACTTTGTAAAACCGCCACTTGCCTGGCGCTGTCATTAATATAATAGAATATGTATGGCAACGAATGGTTTGCTCAGTATCAGGATAATATGACTGAGTGGGATAGCCGGGAATCCAGACTGCTAGTCGGGCAGCACTATAAACTCGCCATGAGTGCCACGAGTCGAGAATCACAAGGCACGAGAATCACAAGTCAGTCCCTGTTCTGATATCACGCACCTTAAGGCCGGTACACACCTCCCGTATAAAACCTAAAACTGAGTTTTAGGTCGCGAATCGGAAGGCTCTGGTGAGGGGGTCCACCCTAAGACTGACCCAACTTGTCCGAATGGAGGTGTACGGTTGATAATCCAAAAGAATCGGCAGTTATCGGAACACGGTCGGTGTAACGTAGGGGGACACACCTAAGACTAAAACTTAGTGGAAACGGACGGTCGGGGACGGTCCGCGACATCGTTTTAGCACGTGAACGATACGGAGTGTGTACCAGCTTAGAGTTCTAGCATAAAACCCCAGAAACAAAGACAACCCTGCCATTTGAACTTTATAAATGCACTTTTATGTACTCAAAATTCACCCCTCCCCACCACCCACTTCATCTCCACCCTCTGACAACGGACCAGACGGGCTGGCCGAATGAGTTAGAGCGTCCGTCTCCCATGTTGGTAGATTGTGGGGTCGTTGGTTCGAACCCGGGTCGAGTCAAACCAATGACTTCAAACTTGATACTTGTCGCTTCCTAGCCTGGCACTCTGCATTATTAGCACAGGACTAGGACTGGTTGGCGCAGTGTCAGGATAATGGGACTGAGTGGGATATCAGTTCTTAGTGCTGGTGGCCTGGTCTTCCAGTGGGGCAGCACTATAAAGTCGTCATGAGTGTGCACCGTTACAAGTCGGTACTCGTCATGATATGACCTTAGATGTTGCTAGGTCGTAAAACAACAACAAACAAACCTGACCAGAAGGTATGGCCAACTGAGTTGAGCATCCGTCTCCCGTTTTGGTAGATCGTGGTATTCGAACCCTCAGGTTGAACCATGGTCGAGACAGACCAATGACTTTAAAATGGATACTGGTCGCTTCCTAGCCAGACAATCAGCATTATTAGGATAGAGCAAGGACTGGTTGGCTCAGTGTCAGGATAATGTGACTGAGTGGGATAGCAGGTGATGGTGCAAGTAACCCAATGTCCCAGTGGGGCAGCACTATTATGTTGCCATGAGTGTACATAATCACCAAGTCGGTGTCTGTTCTGATATCACGCACCTTACATGTTGCTAGGACGAGAAACCTCCAACAAACAAAGAAGCAAACCCACTGCCATTTGAAACTCATAAAAATACACTCTCATATAAATACATGTACCTAAAAATCCCCCTCCCCCACGCACACACCACATCCACATTTCTACCCACTCACCCACTCACACACATTGCCCGAGCTCATCGCGAGCAAATCACAAGTGCTCCAATTCCGCCAGTGCTCGCGGGCTGGGAAGCGTGATGTGCTATTTCTACCTAATGGGGGCAGCACCGTCTCGCATAGACAGGAGTGGGGCAGCAGAACCTGTAGGGGTATCTCAACTCAAAATCTTCTCATCTCTGTGTGCATTGCCATCAAAGGAGAGACAAGCCCTGCGGCACCCCAACCCCCGCAACAACCCCCTCCCCCACCACCACACACCCACCATCACCAACAACCCCCCCACTTTCTTCCCGTCCCTCGCAACACCCCTCCCCCCGCCCCCCACTAGCCCACCAATCACAACCCCCAATCCCCTCCAGTCCCCAGCAGACCCTCCTCCACCAAGCCTCCCAATCCCCTCAAGAACCCCCCCCCCCCCGTCCCCACCAAGCCTCCAAACCCCACCCCTCCCCCTCCAAAATCTCCAACAAGGCCCCTACCCTCCTGTCTCCTCCGCACCCCCCCCCCCCCACCCCACCACCAAGCCTCCCCCTCCATCTGCTCTCCCCATCCCCTCCTCTGCCTGCCCCCTCCCCTTTCCCACCTCTCCTCCTTCCCTCCTGCTCCCATCGCCCTCTCCTCCGCTCCACATCCCCTCCACACTCCTCCTTCACCCTCCAGTCCCCTCCACTCCTGCCCCCAACCGCTCCCCCTCTCTCCCCCTCCCCTCCACCCTATTCCCTTTCACATCTTACCCCCCCCCCCCCCCCCCCATTTCCGAACCAATGGCTCCTCCCACCCCCTCTAACAACATCAACCAAACATTGCCTTTCTTGCTCAGGTCTCAGTCAATTTTATTTGAATTCCACATTTGACTCCACTATTGCCGCCTTCCACCCCACCCACACACCCCCCACCCACACACATAAAAACCCAACGAAAGAATTATATAGTTATATATATATATCATGAGATAATGGGTGTATTATACACCCATTATGTCATGATAACCCACCAACATAATTATACAGTTATAAGTTATATAGGTCACTCACAATCATTATGGGTGCTAATGAGATTCATCATCATGATCATCATGCTGTCGGTCATGATGTGACAAAGACTGCTTTCATTACTTGACTGCTGCTCTCCATTTAACTCTCTGCTGTGAGAGTGATGTTTTGTGTGGTTGTACATTTCATGAACACTTCCTGCAAAAGTGTTGAAGTGCTGCTGGCTTTTGCAAGTTACCAGCGGCACTCTCTCAGGGAGCAAGTAGAGGTTTCACACCGGCAAGAACATGTCCAGACAGGCGCAAGCTATTTGTCCCTGCAGTGGCTGGTCGGGAGATGGTGGGAGTTCCATACATCAACCGCCCTTGTTTCTGCCACAGTGACATGGTTTTCTGTTCAGGGTTTGCTCCCTTAGCCTTCGGTTCTGTCAAGAACATGTTCCACAAGGCAGTGGTTTACAACTCTGCAGAGCAGGGGCGTCAAATTCCCTGAGGTATTGCAATACCTGCATACCCATGATGAGATTATCACTATAAATATGTAATACATCACCCATTATTTCATGACAATTCAAGGAAGGAATTATATAGTTATAACTTATATAGGTCACTCTCAATCATTATGGGTGCTAATGAGATTATCACAATAAATATTTCATAATTCACGCATTTTCTCATGATAACACAACAAAAGTATTATATAGTAATAAACTTTATGTAGGGCACTCAATTAGGATGAGCGATAATGAGATTATCAGCATGAATATGTAATAAGTCTCCCATTATCTCATGATAAGCCAGTGCATCACTTTGGTGAAAGTGAATAATAGCAATGGGTTTGTTCTGTGGGTTTTGTACAAATGTTGTATACAAATATCTTGTCAAAACTGATTTTATTTTCGCGATGCAGTGATGTTCTCTGTGGCAGAGTGGTTAGAGTGTCTGACTTTTTTCTAGGTAGGACTCCTAATCTGAAGGTCTTTGGTTCAATTCCCCATGACCACCCCCCCCCCCCACACTTTTGCCAATTTGGATTTCCACAGCTGTGTATAACTTACAATGTCATCAAAGGCCGGTTGCTCTTATTCTTAATGTCTCATAGTCATACCATGTCTATGTGGTGTGGGAGGTTAAAAATCCCTTGGGTCGGTAAAAGTTTAGGCTTTGGCTTTCTATCGACAAACGGTCTAATGGTGAAAACAAGTCTATTCAGATTTATCCATGATAGGCAGTATAAATCTTCAGTATAAATCTTCAAGAAAAAAAAGAAAACAGTGACATGTTAGTAACTGCCGACAGGCATGCGGAGGGAGTCGGAGGTCTGAGATCAAAGATCAATGGCAAAGAAACTCCTGCCCCCTTGCTTCAGGGTTTTTGACAGGGTGAGGTAGGGTAGGGGGTGGGAGAGAGTGGGATTAGTACTATTATTACTATTGTCATGGGGGTGATGAAAATGGGAAATATTGCACCTAGAGCAGGACTCGAACCCACATATCTTTGCATTGTGGGCCAGTGTGCTAACCATTACACCACCAAGTCTATCAACACGCTACCCACACCTACCTGTATATGTGGCTCCTTGCCTAAGAGGTCAGTGCAGACCAGTACACTCGTCCCCCTGGAATTGTAAGTCTTTTAATGCTTACAATTACATACATACAGGCAATGCACTTACACATACACAGGGTAGGTTCAACAACTATACAGTGCGAAGCTTGTATAGGATCATGGTCAAGGCAACCAGTGTCATGAGGTGATGAAAATGGGAAATATTGTGCCTAGAGCGGGACTCGAACCCACATCTCTTTGCATTCCGGACCAGTGTGCTAACCATTACACCACCTAGGCTCCCTGATATCAACACGCTACCCACACCTACCTGTCTATGTGGCTCCTTGCCTGAGAGGTCAGTGCAGACCACTACACTATTGTTCCTATTAATAGTATTATTACTATTATTTACTAATAAACAATGGATAAAGTAATATATTTTTACTGGCATGTGGCTTACTGAACGAAATAATATAATTCGGATCCAGAACAGTGATTTAATGTTTTACAAAATTAGAATTTGTATTCTCTTTCGCATGTGTGTGATGAGAGAGAGAACCGATTCAAGTATATGTGATGCATAGCGAATTGTGCGAGTACAAAGCTATGGAAGGGCATTATTATCATATTGCTATAGGCCTACTCCCCGTAAGACCCACCAACTAACCCTGTATCGGTGGCGCCACCTTCGGTCCTTATGGTCTGGACCATCCCATGTCTACTTGTATTGGTTACATGCTCACGGTACAAAGCAACAAAAAACTCCCACAAACAATGGATCCC
This sequence comes from Branchipolynoe longqiensis, assembly GCA_030323885.1. NCBI lineage: Eukaryota > Metazoa > Annelida > Polychaeta > Phyllodocida > Polynoidae > Branchipolynoe > Branchipolynoe longqiensis. The sequence continues at coordinate 71,964,974 of CM059190.1, read as the reverse complement.
CGCCTTGTTGTGTCTGAAAGAGGACTGGCGACTGAGATGGATGTGTCGGGGGAGGAGGTTGTGTGGGTGAGATGCTGGGAAACTGGGCGTGGCTCACCGAGGGTGTGGGTGTGTGGGGTGCAGGTGGAATCTGATCTGTGGCAGGCTGAATTTGCTCCCCCCCCCATCTCCCAAGGCCCGCACCTCTCCATGAGGACATTCACACCCAAACCCACTCTTGCACACTGACACTCATCCCCCATATCCACACGCACACCTACACCCACACCTATTCCTCCTCACATCCACACCAACACTCACACTCACACCCACACTCACACTTACAGTTACACCGTCACTCACACTCACATCAACTCACACTCAGACCCACACTCACATCCCATCCACAGTCATATCCCATCCACACTCAGACTTACACCCTCGACTCACACTCATACCCACACTCACATCCCATCCACACTTACAACCACACTGTCACTCACAGTCACAGTCACACTCACCTCCACACCAACACTCACACTCACACCCACACTTACACTTACAGTTACACCGTCACTCACACTCACACCAACTCACACTCACACCCACACTCACATCCCATCCACACTCATATCCCATCCACACTCAGACTTACACCCCCGACTCACACTCATATCCATACTCACATCCCATCAACACTTATAACTCACACTCACAGTCACAGTCACACTCACCTCCACCCTTACACTCACACTCACATGCCCACTTACACCCACACTAACAACCACACTGACACTCACTCTGATACTCACACTCATACTCACACTCACATTTACACCCATACTGACACCCACACTTTTACACCGACACCCCAACTCATACTCACAACTACTCTCACACACCCACACTTTTACACTCACACTTTTCCCACTCACACCCACACTCACACTTACATCCACACACACACATGGAATGAGGAAGACCAATATACTACCTCACCATTCCAGCCGCGTGGTGCATTGTGGGATGCGTAGAAGAAAAACAAACCCACGAGAAGGACATGGCACATGCTAATACACTTGGTGTAGCTATGAAATATGCTAATTTCAGCTCATCTCAGCTCTTGTTTGAAACATAGAATACCAACTAAAAAATTATATATAATAAAGTAAGATATTAATCTTTTATCCAGCATTGCATTTACATCAATATAACCAGCACATCTTATGCCATGTGCATTTAGATTTAGACAAATCTGGGCACTAAGACTAGTGTTAGAGCCATAGCCAGAGCGAGTTTTACTTATTTTATTAATTTTTTTATTTATATCCTATGGTTAATGACATATGTAGAAATAGAAAATGAGTAGGGTTAATCAGATATTGATTATATATTTCTTTGAAACAAGTTTTTGTTGACACATTTGACATTTTAATATTTAGAACAAGAATTACTTCAGCCTGTGAAGTGACTGAAATTGTATGTTTCTTAGCTAAAAATGCTTAATTATGGAGAATTGTGTCTTAAACATATTCATTATATTATCATATTGCATCCTTCCATCCATGTTTATGCCAAATTGTTATGTATTTCTATTTATTTTGAATAAAATGCCAGTTTTGCCCTAGGCATATCGGCAAACTCAATGGCCGTACGCCTTTGCTTTGCTCCCAAAGCCGTTTTCAGCTCATGTGCAGTCAGAACCGTGATGTAGTCTATTGGGATAAGATGATACATACTGAAGTGTGAGGAGAGTGCGATTGAGTGGAATAGCATGCATGGTGTTGTAGTTCTGGCAGCATAGTATCCAATTGTGGCAGCACTATAAATACAGTCAGTACACACTGGCCCAAGTTGACACCCATCATGGCACAAGTTGACACCTATCATGATCTAACTTCAGCCTCAACTCAGTAGTGCAGCACTATAAAGCAGTAATACGTGTGTACTCGCACAAGTCGGTACCCAACATGATAAATTGATATATAACGTCCGGAACATCTCAGCCGTGCAACACTATAAAGCAATAGTGAGAGCGCACTGTCACAAGTCAGTATCAATCCAACCTGACAACACCTTTTTTTATTTTTTTATTTCTTTTATTTTGTAAGTCGTGGAATCTGTGGTAGTGTGGCCCATTTGTTCTATTTTCATAATGTATCAGTTACAATAGCAAGACCTACTATGCATGTCCCAGTTTACACATGATTCGGGTAGAGTTGGCTTTAGGTCTCTTCTATGGATGATATACAAGCTAAATTCAGTCAGACTATTTTAAATTTGCAATGTCTGATTGGTTTGAGTTTCACTATTTTATAGTTGCAATGTCTGATGGTTTTAAGTTCCCGCCATATTTTATTAGTCACAGTTGGATAACAGTGATTGTGGGAATGTACCCTATTTTAATTTGAAGTAACTTTTATTATAGATGACTGTTCTTGGATATATTCGAAGAGTTAAATGCAGCATTACTTTTGTGATAAGTAGTGATAAGTATTTTAAAGCCATCGGTTTAACTCGGCCAGTGTTTGAACCCAGGGATTCGAATTGCATTACATGTCACATGATGAGCGGGCGCTCAGCACATTTAGCCATCCTGTCTAAGCTATGAACGAATGAATCTCTTAATGGATAAATACTGCATCTGAGGGTCAATTTCCTTTTTGCTATCTCAAAGACCTTTTATATAAGAATAAATCAATGCAGAAAGAAAGGCGATGCAGTGTAGCGAATCAAGAAACACTGACATAGAAACAAGTTTAAATACAAATAAAATACAGCTGGATCTTATCGCCGAGGCTATGTTCCAATGGAGATTTTCCAGGTGTAGACTTCATAAATGAGAGGCTAGCATTGGTTTTTGTCAGGATGATACTATAAGTAAGTACAGTCTCAATCAATCAATAGTTCCGTCCTCTAGTCGAGGGTTGGATGCAATGGTTCTCCACTTGTCCCGATGTTGTGCTGTTCTGATAGACTATGAATAATTCAAGCCTGTCCACTGTGAAATATTTGTAAACCATGATGTTCTTGGTCTCCCTCTCCCTCTGCTGCCATTTACCTTCCCTTCCAACAATGTACGGTATATTGAACCCTGACGAATGATGTGGCCAAAATAAATAAGTTTCTTTGTCTGTATAGTGGCAAACAAGCTTTTCTTATTTTTAATTTTTCTGAGAACTTCTTTGTTGGTGCAGTCTACTCTGTCAGTACAGTCTACTCTGTCAATAACGGCCTCTGTCAATAACGAATCTCTGTCAATAACGGCAAAAAGTGATGGTCCCGTCACGGCACCTCTTTAAGTTTATAGCATTGCCTCTGTGTCTTACGGACAACTGTCTTATGCGGACGATGAGCCATTTTGTCACCTATTTGATCAATATTCTCTGTCAATAATGACATTCCATATAACTATAACATAGTAGAAATGACTAATTGTACAAATGACCAATTGTAGAAATTACAAATTGTAGAAGTGATGAATAGTAGAAATGACTAATTGTACAAATGACAAATTGTAGAAATGACTTTGTAAGGACCGTCCTAGTCAGTCAAGTATAAAAGAAAAACATTGGTTTCAACCCATTCATTCAGTCAGTCTCTGCCTATAACGGATCTCTCTCTATAACGGCATCTTGCTCCAGTCCCATGGGTGTCCGTTATAGACAGAGTAGACTAATAATATTGAGCCAAATAACTACCACTATCAGGAGAACACTTTCCCCAGCCATTCTGACTGTTTCTTCTGACTCCTTCTTTGTGGCTTCTATGCTAAGGGACCAGACGAGATGGCCGAATGAGTTGAGCGTTCATCTCCCATTTTGGTAGATCATCAGATTCTAACCATGGTCGAGTCAATCCAATGACTAACAAGATTATACTTGTCGCTTCCTAGCCAAAAGCTTGGCATTATTAGGATAGGGTACGGATTGGTTGGCGCAGTGTCAGGATAATGTGACTGAGTTGGATATCAGGTCATGGTGCCAGTGGTCTGGTCTCCCAGTGAGACAACACTATAAAGTCACCATGAGTGTGCACTGTCACGAGTCGGTACCCATCCTGATATGACCTTAGATGTTGCCAAGACATACAACTCCAACAACTAACCAACTAATACTCTCACATCCCAGGATCTTCCGGCTAAATTTTGTTATTAGTTTAAATCAACTAATGGATGTAATAGCTGAAAAGGGTAGAAATATAGCTGAGAGAACAATAATGCCTTATTGCATTCAAGGCGTGCCTATTGCTTATTTATATCCGGTTTGCCCCGACACTCATCCCACATGAAAGGTATCAATTTAATTGGAATATGGGCCCATCAAAGATTCACTCATCCGTGATGGTCTGGTAGCTGGCGTAAACAAAAGGATGTTAAGAAACAAAATGCTTCAAACTGCCAATCTCACGCTTGAAAAATGCATAAACATTTGCAAATTCAGTGAATTCAGCGCTGACCAACTGGAGGAGAACAAATCAGAAGTGGAGACAGGAAATCCACTACCTGAACAAGTATGAATCAGTGGGGAATCACAACATCTGAAATATAAAACATTGTGCTCATGAAATAGTGGCGGGTCGCAAACTACAGTTTCATAGCTTTTACAACAGCATCGCCAGCACTTCTAGAAGTTAATTTTCCACTCATTTTTGTGTTCCGTGGATTCTCTTCTTTTGTGTTTCACATTTAAATCAATGCCATCAAAGCATTTATCGGTGATGAATGTGTCTATTAACTTCTCCATGAACTGATACCGTCTGACCTATCCTCTCTTCTGTCAATTCATTTCTTTCGGGGCTTCCCTACAGAGCCTGACATTTCTTTGCCATCTTTTCTCAGGATTTCAAAGTGACATGTGTTACTAACAGTAACAACACGCCTACACAAACAAATCAGGCACACAAAGACAGCTAATCCCCCCCCCCCCCCCTTTCCCATCCCTGACCCTTTCTTCTTATTTGTGCATTTGGTTTCCTATAGGCAGATGCATCAATGCTATCAAGACAAGTAAACCTATTTGAAAAGTGTTATAGGGTAATGTGTATTTAAGAGAACCATTTTATGGTATAAGTTATTCTTGGTAGACATAGTTGTTGAATGATAAAGGAGACTCACACGTCTGCAAACAGGCAGGCTAGCTATCTAATGCTTTCATGGTTTGCCTTAATCCATTTTGCTTCATCGTTAATTATGGTGTTCTATTTAGATCAGTTAGGCACTGGCATTAAACTAAGGGCCTGTGGTACATTCTTTTGAAGTGGGAAGCAAGCCTATCTGCAATTTAATTGAGTTGTGTGCTGTCTGTGGCTATCACCAATTTATTTTCACTATTCTCACCCATATAACTATATCTAAATATCTCTATATATCTATATATTTATATATCTCTATATATCTATATATATCTATATATATATATATCTATACATCTATACATCTGTACATCTGTACATATGTACATCTGTACATCTGTGCATCTATGCATATATACATCTATACATCTATGCATCTATACATCTATATATCTATATATCTATATATCTGAATAGCTATATAGATATAGTGCTATATAGCTATATAACTAGAAGCTATATATCATTATACATTTATATACCCCCATATAACTAATACATATATCTATATATGTCATTAGATATACACTGCCAAAATATTGATAGGCACATTTATTAATGATATATGTCATGATATATGCTACAGTATATGACCATCACACAATGCTGAGGTGGTATTGATTTAAATGTGAAACACAAAATAACGGAATCGATAAAACACAAAATAAGTGGAATGTTGACTTCCAGAAGTGGCAGGAGCTATATTGTAACAACTATGAGTATTGGATGAGCGCAACGTCTTAGATATCACATCTCTTGATTTCCTGCTGATTTTGTTTTAACACGTTCTCACATCTTCTCCCGTATCGTCCTATCTTATATATCTCCTGGGAACGGAAGTATTGATTCCCGCTTTGCCGTAAGAGATCCCACTTTAGTTTTTGATTCTGGGTATTCTGATTTTCCACTCAGCGATACATACGGTATATGAAAAATTCAGGCGCAAATATGCCATTCTGGCCAAAATGAAACCATGATAATTAGGTTTGAGCTTAAAGCTGCATAATCCGATGAAGCATCAAATTTTCAAAACCAAAATAATGATATAGATTTGACTCTACATATCTAACTTAGATATTGATGCACATATTAAGTATTTATTGCCACATAGAAGGGAACACTGAGACAATTTGATAGAACCTCTTACTGTTGAAGCCTATGGTGTCAGAGTTTTGGCGTGCTTGCCAAAACTAAGTTTACATGATTGAATTTCAAATATCTCAAAACTTATCGATTTAAAATCAAAGCTACTTCAACCTGAAATAAGGTAGATTATAACGATCAATTTAATATATTTATCTCAGAAAAATTACCAAAATGCAAAACCATCGGACTATGTAACTTTAAGCTGCCATCATTCCAATAATCAAATCCGTTTTTGTTAACAGAAACATACCCCATATAATGCACTACACAATATGAAATGGGTAGATGTTATCTGTAAAGCACAACAACAAATTCTCTTGTACAGAGAAGATCTAAAATGGACTTGTCGGTTTTTGCATCTGAAATCTTCATATCCATCTCAGGCTGGATAACCATCGAACATATGAGGAGTTCAGGTGCAAAACCCCATAAATGACAATCCAAAAATGTACCTACAATAAAAGATTTTTACCTGAAGGTCATTTTAATTGTCACTAATTCCACTTTTCTTGTGATGAAATGATTATGGAGCGATGAACACAAAGTAAGAATGTAACACAATTAACTTGTTCAAGGTTTGATTCCAATGTTCATTTCAATTTTTGGATTTGCACTTTCATTGGTTCATGCCTGGATTATTGTAATGCTCTCTTTTATGGTCTGCCGTTGTCAAGTATTTCAAAACTGCAACGTATACAGAATGCGGCTGCCAGGTTGTTGACGGGTACAAAGAAATTTGATCACATCATCGTGTGCTGAAATCATTACACTGGCTCCCTGTGGAGAAGAGAATTGGTTTCAAGGTGCTGCTTCTTGTATATCGTGCCTTGCATGATCAGGCTCCAGAATATATGAGAGATATGCTCCCAGAGATAACAAATGTTCAAACACTACGCTCCACAGTCTCCAGCCAGTTAGCAGTTCCTCGGAGCAGACTCAAAGGCTTTGGGGATGGTGCTTTTAGTATTGCTTCCCCGACACTGTGGAATGCTCTGCCAGGATATATCACAGATTGTAAATCTGTTGGTGCTTTTCAAAAAGGTCTTAAGACACATTTGTTTAAATTTGCTTTTAACTAGGTGACATTTATTTTCCTGTATATTTGTTTGTTATGTAAAGCATCTGAGAACGGCTTGCTGGATCGGCGCTATATAAATGTTTTATTATTATTATTATTTACGGGGTTTTGTGCTTGAACTCCTCACATGTAGAGAGACGTGCAGTCTGGATAGTTAGTCATCAAATACCTCCCATATTGTGGCTTTTGTCAGATCCTTTCAAACACCTTTACTTTGGTAATAAAGAGATCGCATCTATCGGAGAATCCAAGTGAAATCTTTGGAATAAATGTCTTTATAAATGAGAAAATATCGAAACACATTAAAACCAAATTACATTCGGAAACGCTCTATTCCACTAATGCGTACTTAGCCTCAACAAATTCTTTAAAGTAATAAATAACAAAATATGTATTTTTTAAATCAGGAATACTATGTCACTAACGAACCGGTTCTTCTTCACGAAAATGTCTTTAATAGTGAGACAAATGCTAAAAACAATTCAAAACAAAAATTAATTACACACATAACTGGGCTTTGTATTGATCACTTTGTAGTGCGTCTATTAGTTTGATTGCACTAATATGCTCAGTATCAATAAAGCGCAGCATTAAGTGCAAGGCAAATGAGTATTTATGTAAACTCAGTAAAAGGGTGCGGGTGGGGGTGGGGGGGGGGGGGGCGGCGAGGGGGATGCAGGCGGAGGGAGGGTAAGAGTGATGGGGAGGGGGGGGGGGAGGGGGAAGTTCGGTATTGACATGTTTCAGGCGTTGTAACGGGTTCCCCCATCATCATGATCAATATTTACAGAAGCCTCATTTCGCTCCATATTAACAGCGTACTGAAATCGCAGGATGTCATGCAGTTGACACTATGTGTCTGCCTATATGTGAGTGGGTGGTGGGGTTGGGGGGTGGGGGGGGGAGAGTAGGAAAGCGGGAGGGAGGGGGGAGGGCAGGTTGTGGAGAATTGTCAGCATATTGGATGGAACCTTCTGTATTGAATGTTGCATAGTCCAATGGTTTTGACTTTCTGCCATTTTGTAAGATGCATAAATTAGATTGGCCGTTATGAGCTACTGTAATTTAGTTTGAAATAACAATTATTTTAAATTGCTAACTTTGGAGATATCTGAAATGAAAATAAGCTAATTAATTTTGGCAAGGGTATTAAAATTCAGACACCATTGGCTGTAGTAGTAACAGGTTCTATTACATTGACTTACTAATACTGTCTCCTCCCTGTATCCAGCAGCAAATGCTTAAAGCTGCATAGTCCGATGAAATATCACATTTTCAAAACCAAACCAATGATCTAGATTTAATTTGACATATCTAACTTAGATTCTGATGCACTTATTAAGAATTTGTTTCTGCGTAGAATGCAATACTGAGTCAATTTAACAGAACCTGATACTGCAGAAGTCTATGGTGTCAGAGTTTTGGCAAGCTTGCCAAAACTAATTTTCCATGTTTGCACTCAAAATATCTCGAAAGTTTGCCATTTAAAATAAAAGTAACTTTGAATTAGTGTCAATTAGATACTAGTGATCGATCTAATATATTTATCTCAGAAAAAATACAGAAATTCAGAAGCATCGGACTATGCAACTTTAACGTGTGCACCAGTATCTAAGTTTTATCTGTAGGATTCAATCTAGGTCATTGTTTTGGTTTTTAAGATTCGATGCTTTCATTGAACTGTGCGGCTTTAATTAAATCATGAGCATCGTGTTAAAGCTGCATAGTCCGAAGAAGCATCAAATTTTCAAAATCAAAACAATTACCTAGATTTGATTCTACATATCTAACTTATTAAGTATTTATTGCCACATAGAATGGAACCATGAGTCGATTTAATAGAACCTGTTACTGCAGAAGCCTATGGTATCAGAGTTTTGGCGTGCTTGCCAAAATTATTTTCAGATGTTTGAATTTCAAATATCTCAGTTGGTTTGTTTGTTTGTTTGTTGTTTGTTGTTGTTTTATGTCCTAGCAACATCTAAGGTCATATCAGGACGGGTACCGACTTGTGACAGTGCGCACTCATGGCGACTTTATAGTGCTGTCCCACTGGGAAACCAGGCCGCCGGCACCATGACCTGATATCCCACTCAGTCACATTATCCTGACACTGAGCACACCAGTCCTTGCCATATCCTAATAATGCCGAGCGCCTTTATAGGAAGCGACAAGTATCAATTTTAAAGTCATTGGTTTGACTCGACCGGGACTCGAACCCACGACCCCACGATCTACCAGCACAGGAGACGGACGCTCCAACCCACTCGGCCAACCCACTCTCAAAAGGTAGTCATTTCAATTAAAAGTTACTTCAAACAAAAGTAAGGTAGATTATAATGATCAATTTAATATACTTATCTCAGAAAAATGTCAGAAACTCAAAACCATCGGACGATGCGACTTTAAAATCAATGCATTGTATTTGGTGCTGGCTTGTTTTTGTGTGTTGGACACATGGTGGCAGATGCTGTGTTTAGTACAAATGTATTATTAAGATGTTCCATCAAGAAGAGAGATTACCGGGCGCGGTCACCGAATCGGCAGAGCACGGGCCTCGCATGCGGAAGATCCGGAGTTCGGTTCCTGGTCGAGTCAAACCAATGACTATTACAATTGAAACTAGTCACTTCCCAGCCCGGGCGCCCAGCATTAATAGAATATGGAAATGACTGGTGAGGTCAGTATCACGATAATGTGACTGAGTGGAATATTGGGTCATGGAGCCAGTGGTCAGATTTCCCACTGGGGAAGCACTATGCAGTCCCCCCATGAGTGCGCACTGTCACAAGTTGGTACCCGCCCTGATATGACCTTAGATGTTGCCAGGACATAAAACTCCAATAAGCATCCATCCGTCAAATAAGGGAGAGGATATAGCTAGCTTTCCTTAGAGTCTTACACGCTGGCTGGTCACACAAGATCTACCTACCACTGTTTTATTAAGGCCCGGTCACATACACGTTAGTGGACTTAGTTGAACGTAGTTGAGGCTAACGACGTTGAACATAGTTCAATGTAGTTGAATGTACCGGCATCCATACTTCTCCATCATGCTAACTTGGTATTAACGTGGGTGGGCTGTGAGTTCCGATTTAATCTGTGGACATGTTCAAAAGAGCGCTATGTTAGGGGCTGAATTTGCATCCGTCATGCTTACATAATCTAGCATACACTAGCATACTCTAGCATACTGTACCATACTGTACCATACTCTAGCATACTCTAGCATGCTCTAGCATGCTCTAGCATGCTCTAGCATGCTCTAGCATACTTGGATGAAGCCCTGGTCACATAGCCTTTAGTGGACGTAGGTGAATGTAGTGGAGGCTAACGTAGTTGAACGTAGTTGAACGAACCGGCATCCGTATTGTAACGTATTTATCTGTACTGTTGCATATTTATCCGTACTGTAATGTATTTAGCCGTACCGTAACGTATTTATCCGTACCAAAACCTGCCGTACCTTAACGTATTTCAACATAGTTTAACATACTTACACCACGTTTGAACCACGTTAGCCTCCACTACGTACGCCTACGTTCAACTACGTTCACTAACATGTATGTGACCAGGGCATTAAAGACAATGCTGGGTGAAAATGGGCCGAGTCAGAGCGGGTAGCCGGCCAGATGCCGGAGGTGGGAGTGAAGTTAGGTGGTTGATAGCAGAGGCAACTGGGCTCCAGGTTGCTGCAACTCCACCCTATTCAGCCTAGTGGCATGGGTATAGTGAGTACATATAAAGAGTAGCATTACCCATATAATCATACGTGTATAAGTGTTTTTTTATACCTTAAATTACATCACTTATTATATCTAGCGGATGGGGTAGCTGAATCGGAAAGAGCACAGGCTTCCTCTGCGGAAGGTCCGGAGATTTAATACCAAACCAAATGCTTAGTAAATTGACACTTTTCGCTACCTGTCAATGGCAGAAACTATGCAACTTTAAGTGTTCACTGATACAGGAATGGATGACTTAGCGGTGGGTGTCTATTGTTAAAGTTGCATAGTCCGATGGTTTTGAATTTCTGTATTTTCTCTGAGATAAATATATTAGATCGATCACTAGTATCTACTTTAAACTAGTTCAAAGTTATTTTTATTTTAAACGGTAAACTTTTGAGATATTTTGAGTGCAAACATGGAAAATAAGTTTGAGCAAACTTGCCAAAACTCTGACACCATAGACTTCTGCAGTACCAGGTTCTGTTAAATTGACTCAGTATTGCTTTCTATGCAGAAACAAATGCTTAATAAGTGCATCAGTATCTAAGTTAGATATGTAAAATCAAATCAAGATAATTGGTTTGGTTTTGAAAATTTGATATTTCATTGGACTATGCAGCTTTACCTCAAACTGAAATCTGTCGTTCCTTTTGCTAATGAAGCGAAAGCTACTAGAAAGTACTCTCCACTTCCAACTTACACTGGGACAGTGTTATTTATATATATATAGTGAGATGTATACTTTTATGTGCGCATGCAAGCTAGGATCACCCAACTATATATTATTCACACATCACTACAAAACAGTCAAGCATACCCTCTATCTACCCACCCGTCCTAACTATACCAAAGGCGGCTATTCTAGTCCTCGTTCCGGTCCAGTGACCATACCTCTGAACTGCCTTCTCAGTCAATTCCAACCATAGAGCTGTCCATTCTCTATCGCTTGACTCTTTGTTCACCGATCATAAATAGTGAGTCATTGAGAATGTGAAGAGAGGGATTGGTAGAACTTCTGTTGTTTGATATGATCTAAAATTAATTATATATATATATATATATATGTGTATAGATATATATAGAGATATATACAGAGAGAAATATATATCAAGGTATGTATATATATATATATATATATATATATGTAGTATACATCTGAGGCAAGTAACCACATAGACAGGGAGGCGTGGGTAGTGTGGTGATATCAGGGAGCCTAGGTGGTGTAATGGTTTGCACACTGGCCCGGAATGCAAAGAGATGTGGGTTCGAGTCCGGCTCTAGGCACAATATTTCCCATTTTCATCACACCCACGACATATATATATATAGAAACCAAGTTGGTTTTTTTCATCAGCTATTGGATGTCAAAATAGATATATATATATGTGATGTAAATGGATTATGCGAGTATAAAGGCACATAAGGAAATACTCCTACTGCTACTACTACTATTGTAATCAGTTCTTGTTGTGTATCCCACTTTATGTATACATATTGGTATATAAACATATGTATATATGTATATATATAGGTATATAAAGTGGTATGCAGGTACTGCAATACCTCAGGGAGTTTGACGCCCCTGCCCTGCAGAGTTGTAAACCACTGCCTTGTGGTACAGATTCTTGACAGAACCGAAGGCTAAGGGAGCAAACCCTCAACAGAAAACCATGTCACTGTGGCAGCATCAAGGGCGATTGATGTATAGAACTCCCAACATCTCCTGGCCAGCCATTGCAGGGAGAAATAGTTTTACGCCTGTCTGGACATGTTCTTGCCAGTGTGAAACCTCTATTTGCTCCCCGAGAGAGTGCTGCTGGTAACTTGCAAAAGCCAGCAGCATTTCAACACTTTTGTAGGCAGCTTTCATGAAATGTAAATGGAGAGCGGCAGTCAGGTAATGAAAGCAGTCTTTGTCGCATTGTGACCGACAGCATGATGATGATAGGTATATAAACATATGTATATATGTACATATAGAGAGGTATATATATATCGGTATAGATATAAATCTCTATAAATATCAGCACTACCGAGGGCTGAGCCCTTAGTAAAACCGAAATTATTCTTCAGCTACCTAGGGATGTTGAGTATAACTTAGACTATATGTGCCATGTAAACTATTACATAAATACAAATAACAAATCCTCCTCCTCAATTATTTCACAACTTCTATTGTGGTCATTTCCACAGCCAATGCTTGCACTGTTGACATCACTGACTTGGGATGACGCTAACCATTACTGTGCCACACTCTAACTCACCAGTGAAGTTAAAAGATTTATAAAAAAGATTAAGCTTGAGGAATTTTAACTGTGGACAATTGGTCTTCCTCATTTCACTGCTCCTCACTCTTCTATCCCAGTAATATGGAGCGCCAGGCTAGATAGCAACAAGTATACATATTTACGTCATCGGTTTGACTCGACCATGTTTCAAACTGGGGATTAAAATCCCGCGACCCGTCACATGGGAAATGGGCGCTCAACTCATTTGGCCATCCTGTCTACTCCTCCTGATTTCAGTTTCATTGCAATAAAGGGGAAATCTGACTGTGCTTCTTAGTGCATGCCTCAGATCCCACCACCATTGATGGTTGGTTGTTGGACGTTTACATCCTGACAACATTTAAGGTCATATTACGACGGGTACCAACTTGTGACCATACACACTCTTGGCAACGTTATAGTGCTGATCCACTGATAGACCAGGCCTCCCTCCATCCCCATGACCTGATATCCCACTCAGTCACATTATCCTGGCACTGAGCCAACCCATCCCTGCCCTATCATAGTAATGGCGAGCGCCAGGCTAGGTAGCAACAACTATCAACTTTTAAATCATTGGTTTGACTCGACCAGGATTCGAACCCATAAAACCATGTGTTCGGCTCCTCTGATCTCCCAAAACAGGAGACCGACGCTCCACTCATTCGGCCACCCTGTCTGGTGAAGCGGAATATGACTGTGCTTTTAATTTAAGCGCATGACCCATTTCAGTGTATGACCCAAATCCCAGCACCATTGTGTTCCTTAGCCCCAGTCACATCTCACCGGATTGGGGGAAATGGACAGAAACTGAACAAAGTCTGTTTTGTGTCCATACAAGTTTTGAACATGCACAAAACTAAGAATGGATGCCGCTGGACTGACGTCTATGGTTCTTGTCCGTTTTGAGTTTGTTTCGTCCGTTGGCTGTCAGTTTCATGTCCGTTTCATGTCCGTTTCATGTCCGTTTCATGTCCATTCGTCTGGTGGCCTTCGCAACACTTTGACACATTTTAATACATTTTGATACTTATCACCACCGGACTAGACAATTCTGTCCGTTGCTCAATCCGGCGAGGTGTGACTGGGCCTTTTACTGATGATAGTTAATACCCTCCCACGTGTCCAGCATCACTAGGATGCCGTGTACCTGTCTGTGTCGGCCGTGGCGTATTCTAGTCAGACCAGCAGTTTGCACAAATTAAGGCATATGATATCAGTGACAGGTGCAGCAGGGAGCCTCCTTTGCCACACGCCTTGAGTCTACTGTAAAGCACACCTATAAAGAACCCCCTCCCCCCTTACCCCCACCCACAGCCCGCCCCAACCCCCACCTCACCCGACCTCCACCCCCACACCCTCCATGTATGCATTATTCTAATATTCTACGCTGGAAGCTATGAGCAGTGTGGGTGTGGGTGTGGGTGTGTGCGGGGGTAGGGGTGGTGGTTATTACCATATTAGGTTTACACAATGGATGCTTGTTGGAGTTTTGCGTCCTGGCAACATCAAAGGTGATATCAGGACGGGTACCGACTTGTGACAGTACACACTCATGGTGGATTTATAGTGATGCCACACTGGGAAACCAGGCCGCCACCACCATGACCTAATATCCCACTCAGTCACATATATCCTGACACTGAGGCAAACTTAATTAGTCAAAGTGAGAAGAATGTTGCAATTAAGGCTGAATAGTTCTCCTAATTGAACAGCCATAATCTTTTTTTAGCCTTGCTAATCAAGGCCCTATAGTTCCACCACATCTTTAGGAGCCTGGCTAATCAAGGTAAAGCATTTGCACTAATTGAACAGCCACAGTATCGTTGCCATGGCGACTCACAGTCACAGTTGGATATTTGCACTACTTGAACCATCACCTAAATGTGGCATTATGGTCAGATATTTCCAGAAATTAAACGGCCCTATCAAGTATCATAGTCAGCATCGGTAAATTAAGGTAAAACATTTGAACTAATTGAACAGCCAAATAATTCAAAACACAACACTGCGCATAACTTACAGCGTCATCAAAGGCCAGTTGCTCTCATACCATGTCTATGTGGTGTGGGAGGTTAAAAATCCCTTGGGTCGGTAAAAGTGTAGGCTCGGGCTTTCTATCGACAAACTGTCTAATGGTGAAAACAAACCTATTCAGGCTTATCCATGATAGGCAATATAAATCTTCAAGAAAAAAACAAAAAACAACCCATATCCAGTGGACCAACATTTATTCTCTGACTCGTTATTATGTTATCTCCCTGATCTCAACCGTGTATCTGACAGTTAGAGGGACTGTGGATTCAAAACGTCATCTATGTTGCTATGAGCATAGACCCCACAAGTTAAGCTGGAAAGTACCGGACTAGAGTGGTTCCAAATTTTGCCGACAGATGTCACTAGCTTAACTGGGAGGGTGTAATACATGAAGAGAGCGGAGGTGAAATTCCAGAAAAAAAGTACAAATATATTAGTACAAGGATAAGAGCTTGAGGCCTGTTGCAATATGAATATCTGAATATAATCAGTCATTTTATTATATTTTCCAAGCATTATTTACCAAGATATAGCATGTGAAATCATAGGCAGTCAGGGAATGTACCCAACTAGAGTTGTTCCAGATTCTTCTGACAGATGTCAGTAGGTTAACTATTGTATTTGATACGATGATAGTCACGTTAGTTCCTATAGTTACTAGGGTAATTGTATACGTGTGACGGATTGTAAGGATAGCTACCGTTAAGTGGTTCCCGGTGAGGGATACGTTAATTTCTATAGTTAGAAGTCCCTTGGTTACACTGTGAGTGTTGAGATCGCTTCTTGCGATGAATTATTCATGTTACGACCTAACTTGTACCATTATCGGATCGGCAGCTGCTTATGGGAGGACTGGGCAGCTGTTATGGCCCTGTCACACTATGACGCTTCTCGCCGGCACGCCGTCAGCGCACAAAATATCTTCTACGCTTCGAGACACGTCCAACTTTTCGGCGGTTTGGGGAAAAAGATTGGCATCAGCGCAGCGCATTATTCTCGCGCGGTCGATGAGTGAGGAAAAAGAAAAAAAAAGCTGGCGCGACGTGCTCATATGACCTTAGATGTTGGTAGGATGTAAAACAACAAAGCAATCATTTGGCGCAACGTGTGGAGACAACCTGTCTAGCATTCGCATAACGTTATTCCAGCACTGTCGACGTCCTTCTGACGTCGCCATAATATTGGAACTCGCGCGTTGACGCACGTTGTGGGTCGTCGCGGATTTTTGACATGCTTAAAACATTGAGCAACTAACTAACTGCACCACCGTCCTCCGGCGACTGTCGACGTCCAGGATAGTGTATCGACGTGTACCGACGTTCGCATAACATCCCCCTAACATTTCCCGACGTTTCAGCAAAAAATGACAAACATCGATGCACGTTGGAGAGAAATGTCGTAGTGTGACAGCGGTATTAGTAAGAAGAGCGTGGAAACAGAAGGATATACACACATAGTGAAAACAAAAGGACACATATACTCCAGTTACACGCACACAACGATACACACACGGGTCACACAGCAGGCACAGTTACACACACAGACACACACAACAACAGGATCTGCGAAGGTTAACCTCCACTCACTTTGGTAATCACATGAAAAGATCCATATTGATATACTATTTTACAAACCATATTATGTTAAGATTACCCTCACTGTACTTAAAGCCCCACCTCATTCCTCCCTCCCCGTCAGAACCCCCCACCTCCACCCCCACCCTCATCCCCCACCCCCCCCAACCCCCACCCCACGCACACAAACGCTCACACACCTGCACACATACACCTGTTTGCCTGTAATGCTATCCGTGCCAAAGCAATCAAGTGTTTTTTTTTTTTACCCGTACACACAGGGGCGGCAGCGATAGTAACGACGCAGTGTATAACACGATTAAAGCTGCATGGTCCAATGACAACAGCAAATTGTCAAAACAAAAATAATTATCAATATTTGATTCTACATATCTAACTTAGAAGTGGTGCACTTATTAAACATCTGTCATCACATATAAGGGACTATTGAGGCAATTGAATAGAACCTGTTAGTTAGTGCAGAAGCCTATTGTGTTAGCGTGTTGGCAAGCTTACCAAAATTAATTTAGCACGTTTGTATTTCAAATATCTCAAAAGTTTTCCATTTAAAATAAAAGTCACTTCAAACTAAACTGAGGTAGATTATAATGATCAACCTAATATGCTTATCTCAGAAAATGAGAGAAACTCAAAACCATCGGACTATGCAACTTTAAATAGACGCTCAATACAACACAATAAGGACCGCCTATGAACCGCGGGTTGCCCCGTCTTTATTTACAGCTACACCATCCGATAGGAGCTTTCGTAAATAAGGAAGAGGCGGGTGTGTGGGGGGGGGGGGGCGGTTTGGGCGGGGCGGGGGGTGGAGAAGCGAGAGAGAATGGGGGAAATCATATACAACTTCCTACCTGAAGAATTGAAATTTGATGCCACCAGGGCCGTAGCTAACGGGACAGATAGGCGGGAGATTGCTACCCCCCTCCCCACACACACACTAATCAACTACAGTAAAACCTCCCTAACCGACCACCTCCACAGAACGACCACTCGGCTATATCATTAACTCCCGTCCTGATATGACCTTAGATGTTGCTAGGACGTAAAACAACAACACACAAACAAACATATTTGGGTCCCAATAATACCATTGTATTTGTAACCATATTCTAACTCCCTAAATGGACCACCTCCCTAAATGGACCACTTATATTCGGTCCTACCGTCGGTCGATTTAGAGGTTTTCCTAATCCTATACCTCCAAAGTTAAACTTGAAAAATAAAAGTTACTTCTACTAAAGTAAATTATAATGATGAATGTAATATATATAAATAAATATATATATATATACATGTATATAAATCCTCTGGCGCAAGTGAGGTTTCCACACACTATCAAGTGCAGGGGAGTGCCGGAGGTGGCGCCACCAGTCATGAGCATGGGGAGGAGGCAGAACAGAATATTCAGTGTAATAAAATATATACTATAATAATTCACGTCCACGCATAATACTCGCATACTGCGTTATACATCACATAAACCCAATTTTATCCACAATTCCATGCATATTACCCCGACACAAGCGCCACCACCGGCCACTTCCGACATTATTTTAATGTCGTTGGGCTACATTTTATTTATTTATTTACTCTGTTAATATCATAATTCAGGCAACGTAACTAAACACATACATTATTATAAATCACATAACCTTGCCAATTAAGCATCTTTTCATCTAGATAAAGGATTCACCCGGTACTCGCAGTCGCAGTACACGGGTGAATACCAACCCTACATAAAAACGGTAGAAAAAGCGGGTTAATGAAATGAGAGCCTAATTTCACAATCAAAGAAGCAACATTTATTCTTTGTAGATGTCTTCATATTTACCCGCTACCTTTGAGTTGGAAAATATAATAAAATAGCTAGTTTAATATGATTTAAAATTGAAATCGATGGAGTTCTAGCGCCGCCATCTTGTCTTTTTGCATTCTCTCCCATTTCACCAACTCTGTGCCTATATGGGTACCCTTTTGATACTGGAGCCACAGTTTCTAGTTCATATTCCATACTAACCCTATTTTCGCCCGTATTTACACTACATTGTCCTTCACCCGTGTACTACAAGTACCAGGTGAATCTTTTATCTACTTTTCATCAGGATATATTTGCGTTCCTACCTCCTATTTTCCTCTATTACTCTCTTCCTTGTCCCCTCTCGTGCTCTCACCAGACGCCATGGCCGAATCGGTAGAGCGCAGGCCTCCCGTGTGGGAGATCGGGAGTTCGATTCCCGGTCGAGTCAAACCAATGACTTACAAAATAGATACTTGTTGCTTCCCAGCCTAGCGCTCAGCATTAATAGGATAGGACAAGGACTGGTTAGCTCACTGTCAGGATAATGTGACTGAGTAGGATATTGGGTCATGGTGCGGGTGGCCTGATTTCCGAGTAGGACAACACTATAAAGTCGCCATGAGTATGCTCTGTCACAAGTTAGTGCCAGCCCTTTGTTTGTTTGTTGTTGTTTTACGTCCTAGCAACATCTAAGGTCATATCAGGACGGGTACCAACTTGTGACAGTGCGCACTCATGGCGACTTTATAGTGCTGTCCCACTGGGAAGCCAGGCTGTCCCTGCCAACATGCCCCGTGAAAGATACCCTACATTTTCGCAGCAGTGTTCGGCGAACTGTTGGTGAGTGGGGTCGAGGCTGAGGACGCCCTAACAATTCTGTGAGTGTCAGGTGATCGCGGCTTTGATTGGTACGACTACACACCCTTATTGGTCGTCCGGGCCCAGACGCGCAGAAACATCTTTCGCAAGGGGGGTGTTTTACTAGTTGGGGGCTCTGTTCAGGGCCTGTGGTACTGACGATTCGACGAGCCATTTTCATGTAGAATACAGCAGTTCCGAAATGCCCAAGTTTGTTCGAAGTTTTACGTCCTGGCAACATCTAAGGTCATATCAGCATGGGTACCGACTTGTGACAGTGCACATTCATGGTGACTTTATAGTGCTGCCCCACTGGGAAATCAGGCCACCAACACCATGGCCTGCCTTTCCCTCTCAGTCACATTATCCTGATACTGCAGAAACCGTTCCTCGCCCTATCCTATTAATGCCAATTGCTCTGCTAGGTTGTAACAAGTATAAATTGTGTAAGTCATTGGTTTGACTCGACCGGGACTTAGTTTCACTCGAGCCTTGACCTTCTGCACAAGAAGCCAGCGCTCTTTCTGATTCGGCCACCATGTCAAGTCGTTACACATTGTAGACACATCTAGATACATTAATTATATCCGTATATATGTATATACTTATAAATATATATATGCTATGCAAACACACATATCTATATATGCTGTAAGAGTTACCGTCATGCCTGGAGTTAGACTCGAACCTACACTTCTACCATTCAGAAGAGAGCCTCCTAACCGTTAGCCTATCACTATCAGTAGTATGGTGGAGGTAAGCTCGCTGACGTCATCAAAGTACGCGCACCTATCCCTGTAAATGGTATTTTACCTGGTGAATCTCACACACAGGTATTGCATTGCAAAAAGCAATAACCTCATCATATATCCTTTTGCCCAAAGCCACATGTCTCGAATATCACTCATTAAAAAAACAAAAAATATTTTTCTTTTATTTAAAGAATAATCTAAAAATGACCCAAATGAGTCCTTTCATTAACGGCCTCCATAATATTCGCGTGGAAACAAACTCTATTAATATTATAAACACGTCGAAACTAATTAATAATAAATGTACTCATGTAAGTGGATTTTATGCTTTGCCGAGTATCAGTAAATTATTGTAATGCAGATCCATAGCTTTTGTTGATGTGAATGGCCAATAAAAAACAAATAAACCAAAGAGCCTACATAAAACAGAAGCCAAAGCCGTTCAGTACAAATCAATTGGCAAGCAACTACATCGTCAACCGTAGATATTGTCTTACATATATAGCATCGTGTGGCTTTCTTTGTTAGCAGGGAATACAACAGGTTTAAATTACACATAACTGATTTAATTTGATGTAGTTTAATTTTCGTTAATTTATATACATATATTGGCGGTGAATCTTTCAGAACAGATTGCTTCTCACCCTGGGTTTGTTTCCTTGTTGGGGTTTTAGGTTCCTGGCAACATGTAAGTTCATGTCAGGATGGCTACTGGCTTGTGACAGTGCACACTCATGGTGACTTTATTTATAGTGCTGCCTGACTGGGAAGCAAGGACGCCCTCCTGAATGGGAAATTGGGTCAAGGTTGCAAAATGACTTGATTTCCAACTAAGTCACATCATCCTGACGCTGAGCAAACCAGTCCTTGCTCTATCCTAGTAATGCTGAGTGCAAGGCTAGGTAGTGACAAGTCTCACTTTTGCAAGTTAATGATTTGACTCAGTTGGGATGTAAACTCCTGACCTTCCGCGGAGGAAGTCTGCGCTCTAACCGATTAAGCCACCGTGTCCCGTCCTCACCCTGGGTTTTGGACCAGTTATTTTAAGTAAAGTTTAGTAACATTTGAACCAGATGGGATGGCCGAATGAGTTAGAGCGTCCGTCTCCCGTGTTGGTAGATCGTGGGGTCGTGGGTTCGAACCCCGGTCGAGTCAAACCAATGACTTAAAAATTGATACTTGTTGCTTCCTAGCCTGGTGCTCGGCATTATTAGGATAGGGCAAGGACTGGTTGGCTCAGTGTCAGGATAATGTGACTGAGTGGGATATCAGGTCATGGTGCTGGTGGCCTGGTGTTCCAATGGGGCAGCACTATAAAATCGCCATGAGTGCGCACTGTCGCAAGTCAGTACCCGTCCTGATATGACCGTAGATGTTGCTAGGACATAAAACAAGAACAAAACAAACAAAATAACGTTAGTTTGGTCATGATACAGCCCCTTTGAAGTTGCATAGCCCGATGATTTTGAGCTTCTGTCATTGTTTTGAGATAAATATAATCAGTTTGTTGTTATAATCTCCCTTACTTTACTGTGACATGAATTTGCTTTAAAGGGACTAACTTCAGAGATATTCGAAGTGTAAATACACTAAACAATAATGTTGGCAGGCTTGTCAAAGTCTCTGATGTCATTGGCCTTTTATGTAGCAACAACAACTTAATAATTGCACCAGTATGTAACTTGGATATGTAGGTTAAAATCGAGATAAGTGCTTGGCTGTGAACAATGTTATACTTCGTTGTGTAGGTAGAAGTATAGATTGTGTAGATTATTGTGTTTATAACTTACAGCATCATCATAGGCCAGTTGCTCTCATACCATGTCTATGAGGTGTGGGAGGTTAAAAATCCCTTGGGTCAGTAAAAGTGTAGGCTCAGGCTTTCTATAGACAAACTGTCTAATGGTGGAAACAAGTCTATTCAGACTTATCCATGATAGTCAGTATAAATCTTCAAGAAAAAAAATAATAATAAGGGGCAGTGGGAAGACAACCATTAATGTTTACACCGTTCCTGCAATTTCTATTGTCAACAGAATAGTATATGAAGAGTTCAGGCGCAAAACCTCGCAAACGCCAATAAATAAATGGAGATAAACATTGGAATCAAACCCTCAAAATCTTAATTTTGTTACATTCCTTCTCTTTTGTTCATTGCTCCATAACATTGTAATCACATGAAAAGTGGAATTCGTGAGAATTAAAATCATTTTCAGGTGAAAATATTTGATTTAAGCTACATTTTTGGATTGACGTTTACGTGGTTTTGCGATTGAACTCTTCATATGTTTGTGGAATAATGTATAGAAATTGTGAATAAAAAATGTCTTGAATGTCTTAATGTCTTAGGTATAATACTTAATAGATTGTCAGTACATTAAGCCAGCATGTAGCTGTGTTGTACTTAGTAAGTATTACACAGTCGGTGTGTCTATTACTATGCAGGTTAATATCCTCGGCTATTGATATTCAGAAGATGTGACAGAAAAATGATGCTCGACATTTGCTCTTTTCTACTATCAGATTTATTCCCACGTCCCACGACGACTGGGCGTGGTTACCCTTTCAAGTTTCATCTGATGCTATCAATCAATAGACACAAACAGATCTATGATACTGATACTTACTGTACTAAGCACAATCTATTGCTGGTCTGTTGGCATAGGATGAGGTTAGCGACCTTATGGTTGAACTGTGGGTATTACTTGTCTCATCTGCCAGTCTCAGAAAAAGATCCCTTCACATAGAGGATTTCCACCACCAACCCGCCCTCTGGTGGTAGTGGGAAGAATTAATGTTGCCAGCTAGCAGCTTGTCGTGCAATATGCCCTGTGGTTCAGGTCTCATAGAGGATTTCCACCACCAACCCGCCCTCTGGTGGTAGTGGGAAGAATTAATGTCATGGGTAGAAGTTTATTGTGCAGCATGCTCTCTGGAAAAGGTCTTATAGAAGATTTGCACCACCAAACCACCCTCTGATGCCAATGGCAATAACTATTGTGGGAAGCAGCTCACTGTGCAGCATGCTTTGTGGAAAAGGTCTTCTAGAGGATTTCCACCAACAACCTGCCCTGTAATAGCAGTGGAAAGAATTATTATTGTGGGCAACAGCTCACTGCTCAGCATGCTCTGGAGACATTGTATTATATACGATTTCCACCACTAACCCACCCTCTGATGGCAGCGGAAATAATGTTAGCGCCTGACTGTGCATGGTCGAAGGAAAAAGGTCTATTCTATCGTTCATATTGTTCAATAACCACCCTTATTCTATTGCTAAGGATCAAAAGTAAATGTTATAACCCATGTGGAAATAATTACCGTAGTTATGTCTATAGCCACTTCTCCCTACTTGTATCTAGTGCTTGTCGTATGTATAATATAATATCTAATTCAGTCGCAGATAATTAGTCTTCCTCCTTCCACTGCTCCTTATCCTATCCTAGTAATGCTGAGTGCCAGGGTAACCAGCGACAAGTATCAATTGTTAAGTTAACCAGTCCTGGTCTTATCCTAATAATGTCGAACGCCAGCCTAGGTGGTGACAAGTATACATTTTGTAGGTCATTGGTTTGACTCGATCAGGATTCGAACTCCCGACCTTTCGCATGGGAAGCCGGCGCTCTACCGATTCAGCTGCCGTGACTGACTCTTGGGTGGTTCGTAACCATATGACAGTTACCAGCTTCAGAACTGCAGCAATATAGAAAGGCACAGATAAATCAGCCCAATCTTTGGTTTGAAGATTAAACTTCAGGTAGGATGGTTGTAGCAGCGGGGATCTCTTTACAAAAATTGATGAAGAGTCGGTGGGCGGATCCAGATCACTCTGGCCCATCAGTAGCAGTGCACGCGTATCCAGCAGCAGGGGGTCCTGAGGAAGGGACAGGTAAACTATAAAGGTGGGTTCAGCAGTAAAGACAAAGCAAGATAGCGAAAAAGGAAAAGGGCCCCCACCCAAGCAAACAACTCGCTTGATCAGGGGGAGGAGTAAACCTGGGAGAAAAGAAAAGAAAGGGTAGAATAGAAGAAAGAGAAATGAGGAGTGTTGCGTCAAAGGGCCATGTCTCCTTGCTCTATGGTGACCAGCCGGCGAGTCGGAGACACGGACAGAGTAAGAGGTAGAAAGTGAAATGCTCGCCGGCTCCTCCTCCTGAAACTCTTTTCAGACATAATCAAGGAGGAGCTAGGCGCTGCGGAGAGGATCAGAAGAGCTGTGGAAGAAGTATGGCCTGGATAGCAAGTGCGGCTACCACATCCAGTCATGGTTCTTTTATTCTGTTTGGGACAATGGTGTGTGTAATCAGGCGGCATGCTCCAGAATATAAGGACACACACCCTTGTGACGTTCCTATTGTAGTGACCAGACAGAGTCACCGAATGAATTGAGTGTTCAGTCTCCTGTTTTGGTAGACCGTGGGATTCGAATCCATGGGTTCAAACCCTGGTCGACTCAAACCAATGACTTAAATTGTCGCTTCCTAGCCAGGCTCTCGGCATTGTTAGGATAGAACAAGGACTGATTGGCTCAGTGTCAAGATAATGTGGCTGAGTGGGATATCAGGTCATGTTGCCGACACCTTGGGTCTTCCGATGGGGCAAGACTATTATTATATTAAGTCGCCATGAGTGCGCACTGTCACAAGATGGTACCCGTCCTGATATGGTCATAGATGTTGCCAGGACGTAAAACATCAACAACCAACCAACCAACCAATTAAGTATTATAGTTACTCAGAAATTCACTGCTGTGTTATGCTTATATGGACATAACACCATAATATATTAATATAGTTCGGTCCCACTGTGCCATAGTATAAATAGAACATAAAACATTTATTGCTTATTTCCGATCACTAATTCACCCCTCCCCCCTCCCCCCCCCCCCCCCGCCACCACACACCTCCAGGCCATGTATGTATTCGGCAGCGGCAGGCAGCCAATCACAATACCACCTTGTTAATGGTAATTCGCACACCCACCCTCCCTCTGTCACGTGATACATGCGCACTGCCCGCCCGGGGGCAAGGCCCCTAATTAACACGTCATACACGACAACCAGCAACCATTACCTCACAATCAGGAACCGGGACTCCATATGCCACACACACACTCCACTCATTTACCACCACAGTCCCTGCCCTCCACCCTGCACACAATCCCACCCCATCCCAACCCCACCTCACCCCCACCCCCACACCATCACCACCAAATCACACCACACAAACGCCAAACCCACACCACTCTCACCATCACCATCACCCCCACTCTCACCCTCACGCTCATTCTCACCCTAACACTCGCCATCATTCTCACACCACTCAAACTGCTACAACCCACCCCATACAACACTCGCACACCTCCACACACAACACACACCACCACACCCCTACCTCCTTACTCCCCCACTACCTCCCTCTCCCTCCCCATCCTCTCCCCCTCCCCCCCCCCCTCCGCAGCCGCATCCCTTTTCCTCTCCCCTTTCCACCCCTCCTCCCGCGCCTCCTCCTCCCCCCTCTTTTTCTCACTCTAACCATCACTCCCCCCCCCACTCCCCTCCACCCCCTCCCCTCCCCTTACGACATGCCCTTAAGCGGCGCCCCGCATTATTGGTTCGGAAATCGTTATATCACTGGGGCGGGCTGCTGGAGCGGCGCGCACCACTGCCACCTGGCGGATGTAACCGCCACTAATATACGCCTGTGTGTGGGGCGTGGGGGGGGGGGGAGGTAGGGGAGGGTAACAGTACTAACACTGTGTGTGTGTGTAATAGGGTCATGTTAAAAAAGGGATTGACTGAGTAGTCAAGGTGAACTATATTAACAATACCACGCGTCAACATCTACAGAAAGGTCACCTAGCTATGAGGAATATACTTTACTATGATAATTATGATGGTGATTATTATGATTATCATTATTAATATGGCTGTTATCATTATTATGATTATCATTATTACTAGTATGATTAGTAATGGCTGTTATCATTAGTATGATTATGCTGGCTCTATGGCATACTGCCCCACCTCTACATCATTGAGCCATCTGGCAGAGATGCGTAGTGGCTGACCAGACGTGATGGCCGAATGAGTTGGGCGACCATCTCCCATTTTTGTAGATCGTGGGATTTGAATCCCACATGTTCGAACCCTGGTCAATTCAAACCAATGACTTACAAAATTGATAGTTGTTGCTTCCTAAGCGCAATGACTGGTTGATTCAGTGTCAGGATAATGTGACTGAGTGGGATATCAGGTCATGGTACTGGCAGACTTGTATCCCAGTTGGGCAGAACTATTAAGTCGCCATGAGTGCGCACTGTTACAATTTGGTACCCATCCTGATATGACCTTAGATCTTGCCAAGACGTATAAAACTCCGACAATCAACCAACTGTTGTGGTTTGTGATGCAAACAGCTTTGGTGGATTCTGGATTCTGGTTTCTGTTGATAATAGATAAAGTACATGCTAACTACTGTCGATGCTTGTGTTTCACACTCGGGGCCCTGTCGAATACATAACTCTACTATCCGATGACTACCAGTACTACACAGGATGTATGTACAGTGGCTTCGTCAATTGATGGTGGCCTTAGCAATGTTGGATTTGTCGCTGGTGGCTTCTATCGGTGTTGTTATATCATTCAAATCTCGCTTCTCTCGATAATAGATTTTCCGTTCAATTACTATTACTGACTGGCTTGGGAGTATTCGATAATTGTTTCTATCAGGGTTGTTGTGTCTAGTGTTATGACTTCGCTGAATAGTGGATTTCCATTTGATTACTATGAATGGCCACTGAGTTATCGAATGGCCACAGTGGCTTCTGTTAGCATTGACATCGTCTGCACTATGCATTATCTGCCTAGTAGGTATTCCATTCTCTTACTATTACAGACTGTCTGGTGAGTTCTTTCTAGTAGATTTAGTCAGTGTTGCTAGAGTGTTACGGCTTCGTTGGATAGTCGATTTCCCTTCGATTATTAGTACTACTGTCGTACTGGCGGTGTGAGTCCTGTATATTGGCTTCTCTTGGTATTGACATCTTTCTGTAATGGCGCCTCTGGATAAGCACAGTTTTTTAAATTTATCCCTACATTTACTGGCCACCGTATTCTTTTTGTGACTTCTCTGAAAACTAACATCTTTCTATCGGATGTGGGTTCTCTGCATGTGTGACTTACTCTATCACATTACTACAGGAGGTGTCACCGAGGCTTCTCTTTATCATGGCCTTGCTCGGATGTGGCTTCCCCAAGGTGTAGTTTCCATACCTGATGCCTACCGGATGGTGTTGGCTTCTTGGAAATGGTGGCAATTATTGATAGCAATTACTGCTTTGACTAGAAGATTTCCACCAGCAATCCACCTCACCTTCCAATGGTCCAATAATAGCTTTTACTTTAGCTTGAAATAGCTTTTATTATAATTGGACATTTTTAAAGTGAAAACATTAAAAATTAATTGTGGCATTCGCGTCAACATTCGGACATCCTAGGCTTCAGCAGCAACAGGTGGTTTTTATTGTAAAATTGACTCAGTATGCCATTCTAGACAGCGACAAATACCGTAAACCCTCTCTATACCGACCCCTCCACAGATCGACCACTCCGCTAAATCGATCGCTTTATTTGGCTCCCATCAATAGCATTATAAGGATATTCTAACTCTCTAAACCGACCGCCTCCCTAAATGGACCACTTAAAGTCGGTCCTATGGTCGGTCGATTTAGAGAGGTTTTACTGTACTTAAAAGTCGACTAATATGTAAGTTAGATATGTGAGATCGAATCTAGATAAGGGTTTTTGGTTTCATCGAACCATGCGCATTTATCGGTGGGTTGAGTGGGTTATGTTATGACTTTACAAGCAGAAACACTGGGCATCAGTGGTTTGTTTGACGAGTTCTACAGGAGGTGAATGTTTTATGTGCGATGTTGTTTGTCGGGGTTTACCATCCTGGGATAGTACACACTCATGTTGAGTTAATAGTGTTGCCCCACTGGGAGACCAGGCTGTGTCAGCACCATGACCCAATTTTCCATTCAGTCATCCATTATCCTGATACTGAGCTAACCAGTTCTTCCATTATCCTAGTAATGCTAAGTACCAGGATAGGCAGCAACAATAATCAATTTAGTAAGTCATTACTCTGACTCGATCAGATTTCGAAATCAAACGCCGAACCTTCCACATGGGAAGTGTTTGCTCTTACCGATGTGGCCACCATGGGAATGTGGAATCATGCAATCTTATACAAGCTATGATGTCTTCAGAAATTCCTGGTGGGTTCCCTTCTCTGCTGCGTCATAATATAATTTATTACCAAAAAATCATGAATTGGCACAATTGTAGGAATACATCATCATCATCATGCTGTTGGTTGCGATGCGACAAAGACTGCTTTCATTACTTGACTGCTGCTCTCCATTTAGCTCTATGCTGTGAGAGTTGCGTCCATGAGTCGGTCTTAATGTCTCTCAGCTTCAGGTTTCTCTTGATGGTATCCTTGAACTGGAGATGAGGGCACCCTCTCTTTCTGTAACCAGAAGACAGTTGAGAATAGAGGATCTGCTTTGGTAACATGTCTAATGACATCCTCATGAGGTGTCCAGTCCACCGGAGATTCTTTTTGATCAGAAGATCTTCCAGAGAGGGCAGCCCCATCCTTTCGTTCCATATAGGATAGCATAATAGATGGGGAGAGTGGCTTCACATCGACTCAAACTGAGGCCGAGGCTCACTTGTAATCAATCCAAGTGATCCATACAGGAAATTATACTCCATAGGAAACAGATACTGCATTCTTTTGTAATTTGCTCTCACTAGAGCAGTAAACACTGAAGTATTGAAGTAACTAACATCATGCACAATAGACCTATTTCAATGTTTGTAAACATTGTATATGCGCGCGCAGCTTGGCTGCAGAACGAGTGCACACTGCCATTGAGTTTGCCGGTATGTGCAGTGCAAAACGTTTATTTTATTCAAAATTAATAGAAATCCAGAACCCTAGCCATATAAATTTAATATAATCTATTCGTTGAATATGTTTTCTATATGTGTTCCAAGCGGTTTGCCTCTAGGTGGTGTGGTTTTAGAGATATTTCACTTTTTTTGTATGAAGATTGCTCACCGCCATTGACAATGCATTGAGTTTGCCGTACGCACAGTGCAAAACGTTTATTTTATTCAAAATTAATAGAAATGCAGAACCCTAACCTTATAAATGTAATATAATCTATTCCTTGAATACGTTTTCTATATGTATTCCAATCGGTTTGTGTCTAGGTGGTGTCATTTTAGAGATATTTAACTTTTTCTGTATGAAGATTGCTCACGGCCATTGACAATGCATTGAGTTTGCCGGTATGTGCAGTGCAACGTCGATTTTATTCAAAATTAATAGAAATGCAGAACCCTAACCTCATAAATTTAATAAAATCTATTCGTTGAATATGTTTCTATATGTGTTCCAAGCGGTTTGTGTCTAGGTGGTGTGGTTTTAGAGATATTTCACTTTTTCTGTATGAAGATTGCTCACGGCCATTCGTAGCTATGTGAGTATTTATTTTTAAAGCATTTTATCTCAATTGAACATATTTCAATGGAAAGAGCTTGAAGAGACCTTACACTTGGTAGTTATATAATCTTTCTAATGTAAATGTCAAGAAAGTTACATCGATTTGAACTTGAAAAATATGACTAATTATGGGCCCTTTGTTCTATAGTAAACCAGCCAAAAGTTGTGACCCATATGACTTGTTTTATGAGCCAGACTGAGGTGTGAATGCCAACTGCCAATTTGTGTGAGACAGAGGGGACATTGTAAGCAATTGCTGCGGATTAAATCGCTCTCTTGGCCATCTATCAAACATCCTTAGAATTTCACAACATGTAGAGAACTAATAAAAGAACAAAATTGCATAGTTTGATAGGACATTTTAATCACCTTTGAGTGATTTGATGAAGGTTTTGTGGAGAAAAGTAAAACTTGAAATTCAACCATCAACTTTTGTAACTAATACTGGTCTAATTGAAACAATTAAAAAATGAGGATGTAGATAAATATATGCTCTATGTCATCAAACCAAGAGTTAAAGTGTAGCTAGAAAAGCCTCCTTTTGGCGACCTGAAAGGTAACACCTACTGCAAAGCAGCTCCGCGCAGTGGAATGGAGCTAGCGTTACCGTCGTTGCTGAACCGCTTCGCTGCGATCGGCGGTATTCGCACATAATGCATTGAGTTTGCCGATACGTGCAGTGCAACACGTCGATTTGATTCAAAATTAATAGAAATGCAGAACCCTAACCGTATAAATTTAATATAATCTCTTTATTTAATTTGTTTTCTATATGTAGTCCAATCGCTTTGTGTCTAGGTGGTGTGGTTTAGGAGATATTTCACCTTTTCTCTATGAAGATTGCTCATAGCCATTGAGTTTGCAGTGTGACCGGATGTTGTCCTGCAGCCAGCCAGCGCACGCACTGACCTAAATACATGTACTGACGTCATATGAAATTGGTCAATAATAGGGCACACCTGTCATGATCACTTTTAACTTCGCTTTTCCCCCCCATTTGCCTCAAGAATTCACTGGTAACTAACTCTCATGTGACCCTTGATTGTTTTGGTGTACTTTCGGAGTTTTGATATGTCGTGAACTGTGATTCGCATGTGCTTTGTGGGTGGTTTTGGAGTCGACCTAAGGCAAATGCGATGGCATTCTGTTCTGTCTTCTTTGTACTCTCTCGTGTACCTTGATGTCTTCCAGCAGGCCTCATGAGGGATGGCCGCCATCTTGTCGTGACTTATTTCAGAGTATACTCATGGCTTCCATGCCATGTGCCCAATCGACAATGAGATTTAACCCTTCTGCTGTTTTATTTCATCTCGCTTGATGGGGTTTATAATGCATATACAGTCGTGGGGGTGAGAACAATGGGAAATAGTGTGCCTAGAAAGTAGAACAGGATTCAAACCCACAAGTCTTGCCATTCTGGAGTTAGTGTCCTAATTATTAGACCACATAGGCTCTCTGATGTCATCACCCTATCCACACCTACCTGTCTATATGCCTCCTTGCCTGAGAGGTCAGTGCAGATTACTACACTTGTAAGCCCTAAAACTGAGTTTTATACGCGAATCGCAAGCGTCTAGTGTGCGCGGGGGTCGCACACCTAATGACTAAACCTCAATTTTGTGCGCGTTGGGCAGTTTTAGATCATATACGGGAGGTTGCTACCAGGCATAACGATTGCGACCCGCCCTTGTTTCCCCGCTTCTTTAGTTGAACATTGCATTACCCCGATTCCACTGCGGACACTTGCATGCCGCGTCAGAAGGCACGGCAGGGGGTGGCGCCCCCAAGCGGAGCATTGTATGACTAGCGACTCAATACGCCTCAACCACAGCCCCCGGTGTGTGTGTCTGTGGAAGGGGTAGCTGTAGAGGGGCTATGTCGGCGGGGGTGGGGGGGGGGGAAGCTATGTTAAAGATTCTACTATACTCTATAGAGCGGGTGTAATGACGTCACAAGACAACTTTCGGTGGCCATATTGGATTACATACAGAAGGCCGCAACTGCCTACACTGTGCATATTTACTGATTTGTTGGTTTATTTTGGACTGTTTTGAGCAGTTTGGCCTGCAAAGTTGTTGCTAAAGTGCTGTAGGTAAACACATTGGTTGTAAACTGCCCAGAACCTCCCAGAACACAAGTAAACTCTGTTTTACTACATCTGCATGCATTCACAACATGGCTAGGGAGGGTGCTCGTAATCCAAGATGGCTGACCGCTGACTGCTGACGTCACATGCACTCCCTCTATAGTATAATCTTTGGTTCTGTGTTGGTGGGAAAGAGTCTTATACAGGTAATTAGTAATATATCGGGGGATTATGTGTGTGGAGGGTTGGTGGGGGGGATTGTGTGTGTGTGGAAGGGTGTGTGGGTGGGTGGGCATATATGGGTTATACAGGCGACGAGGGGAGTTCTGTTAAAGATTCTACTATGCTGCATAGTAGAATCTTTGGTTTTGTGTTGGTGGGGAGAATGCTTATGTATGGGGGATTTTGTTTGGAGAGGGTGTGTGTGGAGGGTGTGTGTGTTGGTGGTGTTGGGTGGAGGGGATTCTGTTATGCCGTGTAGTAGAATCTTTGGTTCTGTTTTAGTGGGGAGGAGGCATATATATGGGGGATTGTGTGTACGTGTGTGTGTGGAGGGTGTGTGGGTGGTTTTGGGTGTAGGGGGTTATGTGGGCGGGGGGAAGCTCTGTAAAAAATTATACTATTCTCTATAGTGAAATCGTTGGTTCTGTGTTAGTTGGGAGGATGCTTATGTAGAGGGGAGTGTGTGTACATGTGTGTGTGTGGAGGGTGTGTGTGGGAGTGTAGGGGGGGGGGCTATGTGGGCGTGGGGAACTCTGTAAAAAATTCTACTGTGTTGTGTAGTAGAATAGTTGGTTATGTGGGAAGGAGGCTTATAATATATGTGGGCAGTGTGTGTGTATGGAAGGGGTGGTTGAGGGTTGGTGTGTATAGGGGTTATGTGGACGTGGGGAGTTCTGTGTGGGGAGTTCTGTGTGGGGAGTTCTGTGTGGGGAGCTTCTGTGTGGGGAGTTCTGTGTGGGGAGTTCTGTGTGGGGAGGTTCTGTGTGGGGAGTTCTGTATGGGGAGTTCTCTGTGGGGAGGTTCTGTGTGGGGAGTTCTGTGTGGGGACTTCTGTGTGGGGACTTCTGTGTGGGGAGGTTCTGTGTGTTAAAACTGCATGGTCCGATCAAAACATCACATTTTCAAAACGAAAACAATGATCTACATTTGATTCTGCATATCTAACTGAGACACTGGTGCACTTATTGAACATTTGTCATCACATATAAGGGAATACTTAG
Source organism: Branchipolynoe longqiensis (assembly GCA_030323885.1). Lineage (NCBI taxonomy): Eukaryota > Metazoa > Annelida > Polychaeta > Phyllodocida > Polynoidae > Branchipolynoe > Branchipolynoe longqiensis. Next base: position 71,931,710 of record CM059190.1, on the reverse strand, counting down.
TCAATTTAATAGAACCTGTTACTGCATAAGCCTATGGTGTTCGAGTTTTGGTAAGCTTGGCAAAATTAGTTTCCCACATTTGCACTACAAATATCTCAAAAGTTAGCCATTTAAAATAAAAGTTACTTCAATCTAAGGTAAGGTAGATTATAATGATCAACCTCGTATCTTTATCTCAGGAAATAACAGAAACTCAAAATCATGGGACTATGGAACTTTAAGGAAGGTATATATATATATATATATAAATATATATATATGTGTATATACAACCTTCTGTGGGTGAGAGAGGGGGGGCTGTAGAGTAGGTGGTTGTGTTTGAAGGTGAGTTGGGTGTAATGCAATAGACTACATCACGGTTCCGACTGCACATGCGCTGAAAACGGCGCCGGGAGCAAAGCAAAGGCGTATGGCCATTGAGTTTGCCCATACACATAGGGCAAAACTGGCATTTTATTCAAAATAAATAGAAATATATAACAATTTGGCACAAACATGGATGGAAGGATCCAATATAATAATATAATGAATATGTTTAAGATACAACTCTCCATAATTAAGCATTTTGAGATAAGAAACATACAATTTCAGTCACTTTACAGGCTGATGTTTACATCACCATTGATTAGCCATAAGTAATTCTTGTTCTAAATATTAAAATGTCAAATATGTCAACAGAAAGTTGTCTCAAAGAAATATATAACCAATATCTGATTAACCCTACTCATTTTCTATTTCTACATATGTCATTAACCATAGACTATTTAAAAAAACATGAATAAAATAAATAAACCTGACTCTGGCTATCGCTCTAACACTAGTCTGTGCCTAGATTTGTCTAAATCTAAATACACATGGCATAAGATGTGCTGATTATATTGATGCGAATGCAATGCTGGATAAAAGATTAATATCTTAATTTATTATATATATTTTTTTAGTTGGTATTCTATGTTTCAAACAAGAGCTGAGATGAGCTGAAACTAGCACATTTCATAGCTGCACCCAGTGTATTAGCATGTGCCATGTGCTTCTTGTAGGTTTGTTTTGCTCTGATGCATCCCACAATGCACCGCGCCGTTGGAACCGTGATGTAGTCTATTGGTATCGTGTGGGGAACTGGGTATTGTATATACATTAAAACCCCCCCTAACTGACCACCTCCACAGATCGACCATTCCCCTATATCGATTGCTTTATTTGGTTCCCAAGAATACCATTGTAACCATATTCTAACTCCCTAAACCGACCACCTCCTTAAATGGACCACTTAAAGTCGGTCCCAAGGTCGGTCGATTTAGAGGTTTTACTGTATATGTGGGGAGACACTAAAAACTCGACCACTCAAAACCAACAATAATAAAAACACAACTAATGATTTTTCATCAAATATTATTTATTCGCTGATCAATAAATACACTACACATTTCAATCAACCCTAACTCTCAATGTTTGCTTTGAGAAGCGGTTATATAAAAGATTCTCCGATTTTTTAATACAGTAAAATCTCTAAATCAACCTACCATGGGACCGACTTTTAATGGTCCATTTATGGAGGTGGTCGGTTTGGGGAGTTTTGTATATAATTGTAAATGGGCGATTGTTTGGGCCCCAAATAAAGTGATAACAATCGATATAGGGTCGATCTGTGGAGGTGTTCAGTTAGAGAGATTTTACTGTAGTTAATAGTAGAATCTTTGGTGATATGTGAGCAACCGCTACGCGATTTAGCATGGCTCTTGTGTATGTGTGCATGTCCGCGTGTGTGTGAACGTGTGTGCGTGGGCGTGTGTGTGAACGTGTGTGTGCGTGTGTGTAATTCTGTGTGATCTCTCAGGTCTGTCCTGTGGTTTCATTAAAGCCCCAGTCACACTACAGCTTGCGACTACTTTAGACCAAAGAACCCACAGTCACCAGTGACGCTCTGACATCGGCAACCATTGTTTTGGTCGCAAGGACATCAGTGGTGACTGTGGGTTCTTTTGTATAAGGTGGTCATAAAGTGGTCGCAAGCTGTAGTGTGACTGGGGTATAACGGAAACAATCCGTGACGTGTTAGTAATCGGAGGCACCACAGATGACAGACCCCCGAACTGCAATCAATCTCTCCTCAAATCTCACCGCTATGTAAATTCGTCTCTCACAGAGAGAGAGAGGGTGAGAGAGGGGGATGGGTGGTGGTGAGAGGGTATGTGAGTGTGAGAGAGATGGAGAGGGAACACAATTAAGGAGATGAGGTGTGGGGTAGTGGGAATGGAAGGGGAGGGGGTTGGGGGTTGTGGGAATGGAGGGGAGGGGGTTGTGGGTTGTGGGAATGGTGTTTGAAGGGTAGGTGTGGGGGTAGTAGGAATGGTGGGGGACGGGGAGGTGCGGGGGTAGTATGAATAGTGGGGGAGGGGGGTAGTGAGAATGTTGAGGGAGGGGGGATGGGGTGGTGGGGTTCCACGTAAAGTGGGGTGCTGTATAGTGAGACGACTTGAAAAATCACTTGCTATCCGGACCTCACTTCGTCCACACCTCTCTCTATCTCCTCTCCACTGGCCTTGCTCCTCTTTGATAATGTCTGAAAAGAGTTCCAGGAGGGGGAGCCCACCAGCATTTCACTTTCTACTCTCACTCTGTCCTTTGACTCACCTCTCCTCATTTCTCTGTCTTATACTCTACCTTTTCTTTTTCTCCCGGGCTTACTTCTGTCCCTGATCAAGGGAGTTATTTGCTTGGGTGGGGCCCTGTACCTTATCGTTTCTCTTACTGTGTTCTTGTTGCTGGAACCTGCTGGACCCACCTTTACCCGTCCCTTCCTCCTGACCCCTTGCTGTTACTGGATATGAGTGCTCTGCTACTGCCAGAGAGGAGTGATTCAGGGCCTCCCCAAAGCTTGGTCATTTTTAATGTTGTAAGGAGATCCCCAGCTTCTACAACCATCCCACCTGAAGATTAATCATCAACCAAAGATTGGAGCGATTTATCGGGGCCTGTCTATATTGCTGCAGTTTTGCAGCTGGTAACCGTTGGAAGGTTACAAACCTCCCAAAAGCAGCAAGACTTGGAAATTGGAAGCATGCGCCTAAATGTGCATCACTGATTGGGGTTGATGGCGGCCAGTCTATATTTAAGAGGATGAGCCATTATAGTGCTACGTGCAGCCGGGAGGTGGCGCGTGGCAGTTGAGGCGGGAGGAGGGAGGGAGTGTGGGGGAGGAGTGAGCTTAGGAGGGAATATGTGTGGGGCGAACTGAAGAGAGGTAAGGGAAGGGGTATGTGGGGGAGGGGATGTGAAAATGAAAATGGGGACATGGTCGAGGGAGTGAGCTGGTAGGGAATGTGATGGGGTTTCTTTGGTGGAAGGGGTGGGGGGGGAGGTAGGGAATGTATATGTGTGGGGAGGAGTGAGGTGAGGAGGTAGGGAATGTCTGTGTGTGTGGGGAGGAGTGAGGTGAGGAGGTAGGGAATGTATGTGTGTGTGGGGAGGAGTGAGGTGAGGAGGTAGGGAATGTGATGTATGGGGGGGCAGGAGTGAGGTGACGAGGTAGGGAATGTATGTGTGTGGGGAGGAGTGAGGTGAGGATGTAGGGACTGTACATGTCTATGGGGAGGAGTGAGGTGAGGAGGTAGGGAATGTACGTATGTGTGGGGAGGAGTGAGGTGAGGAGGTAGGGAATGTATGTATGTGTGGGGGGAGGAGTGAGGTGAGGAGGTAGGGAATGTATATATGTGTGGGGGGAGGAGTGAGGTGAGGAGGTAGGGAATGTATATATGTGTGGGGGGAGGAGTGAGGTGAGGAGGTAGTGAATGTACATATGTGTGGGGAGGAGTGAGGTGAGGAGGTAGGGAATGTATGTATGTGTGTGGGGAGGAGTGAGGTGAGGAGGTAGGGAATGTATATATGTGTGGGGGGAGGAGTGAGGTGAGGAGGTAGGGAATGTATGGATGTGTGGGGGGAGGAGTGAGCTGAGATGAGGTGAGGCAATAAGGCGGGAGGTAGACAAATGCATATTGTGTGTGGGGAGTAGTGAGCTGAGGTGAGGTGAGGGAGTGAGGAGGGAGGTAGGCACTATATGTGTACAGGGAGGACTGTCCGGAGGGGAGGTGAGAGGGTGAGGAGGGAGGTGCGCGAGTGTTTGCTGCTGCGAGTTTCCGTACGCACGTACCTGATTGTCGGTGATCCAATGGAGCTTAAATTGGGTTTCGCGTTTAGGGGTTGCTACACCGTACACGGTGCTGGCGGGTGGCGGGGGGTGCTGGTGGGTGGGTGCGGAGAATGGGAGGGGGGGGGGGGGAGAGGAGGTGCCGCTGATCATGTTATCGCCTGTGCCTGGCAGCGAGACGGCTTTACTCAGTAAGCATGGCGGGAGGCGGTTTGAAACCGAGGCTGCTCTGTCTGTTCATCAGCTGATGGGGGTGTGGGGGAGGAGTGTGTGTGGGGGGGGGGGGTGCATACGAGGGAGTGGATGGAGTGATGGGGTGGGGGGGGGTGAGGAGGCTGATTTTAATAATATGGGTCCTTCTGTATCTGGGCAGGAAGGAACTGCTTAGGCAGAATCTCTTGATTAAGCGATAATATAATAATGATAATAATGATGGTACTAATAATGGTGGTGGTGATAACAGTAATGATGATGGGATTATATAAAGGCAATGATGATGATGTGATGTACTACTGAAAATATGATGATGTTATGGTGAGGAGGGGAAGGTGATACTGGTGAGTATGGTAATAATGATGAGCATCTTATGGTGAGCAAACTCTTATATATTTTAGACTCTATTATAAACATGATTGAATGTAACAAGATATGGTCGGAAGACCAGTGCCTCGGCGCTGACAAAATACCTTTATTCAACTTCATTTACAAAAAAATAAAGACGAAGAAAAAAGTGATTATAGGATGATTATGCCATGGTGATGGGGAAGTGATAGTGATGATGATGGCAAAATGATATCCTGGTGCACAAGTGAATATGTGATGATATTATGGTGAGGGGGAAGGTGAAAGTGATGATAGTGATGATACCATTACAAGATCATCACATCAAATTCATTACTGACTCATCAACATGGCGTCAGTAAAACCATACAACAACAATGCAGTACCATCACTGCGTCACCACCATGCATTAAACCATCGTTACACACCAGAAGCATTTGCAATAACCCCATTACTACACCGACTTTCCGGCAATAATTTAGTTTTTTTTAAAGGGTGTGTGGCTGGAGGAGGAGGGTGAACAATCATTCCACTCGCACCCAACGCACTGCCACCCAGTCGGCAGAACAGGGCGCGGTGGCCGAATCGGTAGAGCGCACGCCTCACGTGCGCTAGATCGGGAGTTTGGTTCCCGGTCGAGTCAAACCAATGACTTATAAAATTGATACCTGTCGCTTCCTAGTCAGGCACTCTGCATTATTAGGATAGGGCAAGGACTGGTTGGCTCAGTGTGAGGATAATATGACTGAGTGGGATATTGGGTCATGGTGCCGGTGGCCTGAATTTCCAATGGAGCAGCACTATAAACTCACCATGAGTGCACACTGTCAGAAGTCAGTACCCGTCCTGATATGCCCTTAGATTATTGACGGGACGTGTAATCTCAAAAAACCAACGACACATCCGGTATGAGAAGGAATAATTCACCCACGGCCCTACAACAATGATGTCCCCCCCTAAAGTTTCAATAAAAATGCAATGACAGAAATGTGTCACCTAGACGCGCTGCTGTCTCTACACTGACGAGATCCCCTAGTGGCGATTATCGGCAGTGTGTGTAGTGGGGGTGGGTGGGAGGGGAGGGGAGCATACACCTGAGGGATGGCGCCTGATATCGTCTCTTCTCTCCCACCCCTCATCCCGATACCACACAGACACACACACACACCATTCTCATCCGTACCCTACACTCCACACTCTACCCCCTACCCACCCCTATTAATTTAACAAAACGACACTGCGTACAATATGGACTTCCGGTGCTACGACATTGCCGATCGCTGCGATCTGCCATCTGCCATCTGCGACGGTTTTGGGGTGAGTTAGGCGAGATAGTCTGCAGTGCAGTCTACGGCAGACAATAGATCCCTCCCACGAAGGTTCCTCATTTACCTTCATTGTCTTATTCCTATAATGTATTAACACAATTCT